>JAHWFP010063580.1:0-73352 GCA_023313725.1 Lithobius niger
TTGCTAACTTACTCGGCAAATAAACTTTTATTATTATTATTATTATTTTCCGCATGTGTTTGAATTTTCCGTAAGAATATGAAAACTGCCCATCACCACAGTCCTTCTATTTTTTTGCGATGTCGTGGCAGGACGTAAAGCTACTTTTTTTAGTGATCCGGATCATCATCCTGCATAATCATCCGCATGGTCCAAAAAAGGCTGAATAGCTTCCATCA
Organism: Lithobius niger; assembly: GCA_023313725.1. Lineage (NCBI taxonomy): Eukaryota > Metazoa > Arthropoda > Chilopoda > Lithobiomorpha > Lithobiidae > Lithobius > Lithobius niger. The sequence continues at coordinate 219 of JAHWFP010063580.1, forward strand.
GCCAATGGGTAACTATTCAAGAAGCTGCTAATCGATAATGTGGCTGTCGGATCAAAAACTTTCCTCCTATGAAAACGTTAATGAGCTATAAGAATTTTATTTTAGGTCTCTTGCTTACAAAACTTTGTGAGTGTTCTTCAAAAAACATGCTCACTCTTGAATGCAATTTAACACCACGGGAAAAATGTTGGAAGATTCGATAACGGGTGTTACTTTGAAATTCCCGTGACAGCCGTTAAGTTACACACATAAAATGCAAACTTTCAAAACTAATAATACAGACGAGTTTTGTGTTTGAAACTTTGCAATTGTCATGGGAAAAAATGTTTTTCCTTAGTCGTCTTGCGGTCGGGGAAAAGGGTGGGGTGAGGCTATTTTTTTTTACAGCCAAATTAATAAGAGTGACCCGCCAAAAACCAATTTTGTCAATTTGCATTACAAATTAAGATTACATGATATATTCAAGTTAGTATTTACAACTATTTTTAGAGACATATACTAATAAACTGAATGGCACAGCAAAGGTTTGGTAAAAGCTTAAAATTGTCTTTCCTAAACTAATTTATAACCTAAATTTAAAAAAAATTAAATAAAAAAACCTGGTCACCAGAGAAGTGAATAATTTTAACGGCCTTACCATACTTTTCTGTTTTGCTTTCGTATATGACGCAATATTTTCTTTTATTGTAGGAGCTGCGTTATTCACTAAGGTCAATAGAAAAATTTGCTCCTTGGATACGACACGTGTTTGTCGTTACAAATGGTCAGATACCGTATTGGCTGAACTTGGAAAATCCACGTATCTCGATTGTGACACATCAAGTAAGGAATAAAAAAATATTAAAAAAACGTAAAACGACAGTTCTGGCCATTTTAAAGTGCCGATCATCTTGCAGGATACTGACTGGCAGGAGAAAATGATTTGCATCGCAATGAAAGGAAACGGAAATTATTTTTATTCCTCCAAATTATGTGCCTTGCTCGTGTTGCCATGCTCACCGCGACTAAACATATAACATCAAAAACCTCAGCCAAAAACTTGTCCACCTAAACTGAAGAAGTGCTGGCAACACGAGCAAGGCAGCTCAGATTGGAACATTCCTTTCAGTGTTCTTAAAGCCACCTTTTCCTGCTACTCTGTATCCTAGAACATGGCTGCTGCTTTAACACGGGCAGCCTACCATTTTATGTGGTTTCAACGTGTTTGGAGAACTAAAAAAAAAATGTCCCCGATTTTTTACATGAAATGAGAAGAGGATGAACATCTGCATCTATAAGTACCAAAATTGAGTGATTTGGAATGGTTCGGTTAAACTACATAATAACCAAATAATTAATCTGTAAGAGATATAATGCCTACTCGGTCTGCAAGACGCCGGCTAGCTGATGTTTTCTGGGTACATTGTACAGTGAAACCTCTTTATATAACGATAGTCCATGGGAGTTTGGAAACGGAATGTTATATCAGGTTTATCGTTATAAACAATCACTTTTGCGTGCATTGTTGCTTGAAGTGCCTTAAAAACAGCATTGTTATAACAGGTTTATTGTTGTAAGAGGTATTGCTATGACACGGTTTATTGTTTTTACTTCAGGAGCTGTACCCAAATACTAGTCATTTACCGACCTTCAGTTCACCGTCCATAGAAGCTCATCTCCATCGTATTCCAGGCCTGTCACAGAAGTTTCTATACTTAAACGACGATGTCATTTTTGGTAAAGAGATTTGGCCTGAGGATTTCTTCACCCAAGCTAAAGGACATAAGGTAAACATAAAATACTCGGCAAATTATAGTTTTGTATGGAGTCTTTAGAACCATAAAATGACATGCCTACCTGGCCTGTAACAGATCTGGCATGCGGACAGATCAGTGCACTTAATGATGTGATGTTAGGATGCAGGCACGAAGTGTTCAACCAAATGGGATGCAGCCGATGTAGCTAAAAATTATGGACTTCATATGTCCGGTGCTAACATTGGTCCATCTCTAATTATTGGGCCACTCGTAGCATTAAAACTGTATTCCTTTTTTTTTCTGATGCAGGTGTACCTGTCTTGGGCTGTTCCCGAATGTCGAGATGGCTGTCCTTCCTCGTGGATCAGTGATGGTTACTGTGACAAACCATGCAACAACTCGGATTGTCAGTGGGACGGGGGTGACTGCAAAGATGGGGGACCTGGCGGAATGGTTTTCAATGCCAACGCAAATCAGCTTCATCCCCACTTCCAAATGTGGAAAGAAGAATCAGAGAAAAGTAAATATTAGTTGGGTTTGATTAATACTCGTGTTCGCATAAACCTCGAAAACTCCTGTAAGTTCTTGAAAAATGGCGTATAGTTTTCCTGAACTTGGAAAGACTTGATTTTTTTCATGTGACCTGGAAAAGGCTTGATTTTGTTTTTTGTTATTTGCTGTTCTTAGTTGAGGTACTGAAATATAAGTACTAAATTAGTAATCCTACCCACTAAAGTAACGCAAGTAAACTTAAAAGTTGATTATTCTCTGGTAGAGACCTGCTTCTTGAAAATTCCGAGGAACAGTCTACTTTGGTTTTCTTAATTTTTCATCTTAAAAGAAACTAAAATTTTGTAACACTTTGAAGTCAAATGTTTCGCAATGTCTTGCAAGAGGCAAATTTTAGCTGAATTCACATGTAGTTACTTGTGAGTCATTTTGCAGAATTCTTACCTGAAAAAACATGTCGACCCCATCAATTGTGAAGATCCTACTTCGTCAACCGGAGAATGATGAACAGTTAATGTGTTGGAATGTGTACGCAGCTTCCTAGGCTGACTTGGCCTATTCAGCTTCTTTGGCCGCGTTAAAAGCATTTAACCATTTTTCATGATAAAACCATGTTAGAGGCCAGCCTTCATTTTATGAAATGGACCTGTTCCTTCCAAAAGGACTTCTTTAACTGGGGTTTACGTGTGCTAAACTATACCTTTCATAAGGATGATGCTTGCATCGAGGCAGCTTCTTGCATCTCACTGGACGTGTAGTGGGCAGATTGCGTCTTCTCCCTATTCACTCTTCCATGGATTTGTTTAATGGTCAACTTCTTCCATCATCTTTTTTCTCAAGCATCACATCCAAAAATTGGATACGTATCATCTTGAGGATGGTCCACCAATGAACAATTGGAGGGCATTGTGAACACTAGAGAATGTGTGTATCGTGTGCCATGTGGGGAAGGTGATGGTGTGTATACAGGGGAAATGAGGAGAGGAGTCATGGCTTGTTTGAAAGAGCTGACATTAGGAATCAGGTGGCAAAAAACAGCATTGTATCCCACCACATGGAAACGAAACACTCCATAACCTTCGCCCCCCCCCCCCCCCCCCCACAACCACCCTTTTTGTGTCTAATTTCCCCTAAAGATTGCTCCTAAAAGTCCTTGTGTCACTCGATTCAGCATTTTAGGCGTCTGATAAACACTTCTGAGAAACTTACTGCTACCTTCCAACTCTAATATTCACCATCTCCTGCACCGTGATCTCTCAGAGAAGTTGGCACGCAAGAGGAGAACTGAGCGCGTCCCTTACAAATAAAGAAGGCCACATCGGCCGCCAAATTCACGTCCCGACCGAAGTGGTGATACATGTAGGATCCAGTAAAACATTGAATTTAATGCCTGAAGAAGCAAACGAATTTATGGTTTGTCGCAAATTTGCGGATACAGTTTTTAGCCCGATTTTGAAAAAAGAACGCTTCTGGTGTGACTAACGCGTCTAAATTTTCGAACTTTCAAAATAAAGCTTCCCACACAGTTTACCAGCTGGATACCATTGTTGAGAAAGTAATTTAGTACCCTCTATGCAAATGTAAGCTTTGAGTTTTTAAAGCTTGACCCACCCTCGATTAGGCCAAGTTAGCTGATAGTAAGGGGAAGTAATTTTGGAAATAGTAAGAAACGGAATTTTAAAATAAAATTAGTTTTTACTATCCTAAAATACTCACCTTTGGTGTAAACACACCCACCGTGCAATTGTGAGGATGTGATGGCTGCTATGCATTGTTGGGAAATGCACTAGGGTGCCATCTCGTGAGAGAGCTATGAATAGTTTCTAAAGTTTAAATTTGGGCATTGAGCATTAAATTAACAGATTTAAGCCGATACTAAAGATTAGTGTTTTAGGATAACGAAAACTAATTTTATAGTTCCAAAATTTTTTTTTGGTACAGTGGAAACTCACGGCAGTGTTTTAAAAACTACATTGATGTATTTGCTTTTTCTAGTTTACTGCATTACCAATTGTGCAAATACGTGGCTGGCTGACCGTTACTGTGATCAGGTAATTAATTAAGACACAGACCAAAGTATTGCAGTGTTAAATTATTTATTGAATTTGTTTGTTTCCGTATCAGGCTTGCAACGTCAAAGAGTGTGGTTTCGATGCAGGTGATTGCGGCGTCTCTAATTATGATGAACTCTACAGTATTGACTTAGATGAAAGCATTTCTATCTACTCCCTTCCTCCAGGTACTTTTGTTTGTCGACAGACAAAATGTTCGTAACACACAACCGTTGTACACATGTAGGTTCTGTAGTAGTGTAAGGCAATGTAGTGAGTAGCTAATTCTCTCTGTTACCATAAAAGCTGCGGAGGTTCACAACAACGCATGTTGACGTATTCGTTCTTGCTAGTAGGATCACTAACACTTACCAGTAAATAGGTTTGAGTAAAGCTGCGCCGATACCAACTTTACTGATACTATACCAATACTGATTCAGTTTTCAAAATTTTCTCCCAAATTTATTTTTCAATGGTGTAGTTTTTTTTTTTTAAAGACCAATAATTATTCAAATAAAAATTTCACAATAGTAATTAACAGTTAAAAGATAGCTTGGGAGATACTCAGTGATTTCCGTAGCAAAATGCCGTAAATCGCATGTCTTAATCTCGTACGGCTCCCAAATTACCGATATTTCAGTGAAAGGTGCCGATACCACAAATATCAAGAAACGATCCGATCCGATCCGATCCGATGCAGTACCAGTGTCGGTGCAGCATTAGTTTTGAGCTTTAAAATCGAAATTCCATATTTTTATTTTACTTCAATTCCACATTCCTTGGCAAGCCATGACAAAGTAGCGGGTATGTATTTGTGATACGTGTTAACTGCAGTGATGTGGTGATCTCTTATAGTTAATAAGTTGTTCACCCATAAAAATAATGTATAGCCTACCCATCACTGGTGCTATGGCTTCGGCTGGCAGTGCGTCAAACCTCCAAGCCCTATTGCATCTATCATTCGTTGTTTGCATATAGGATTACTGAAATCTAAACAAAGAGCATGTAGCATCGACATGGACTACGCTCACTAAGTTGAACTGGCAATAATGCCAGTGTTCGTTTACTTATTGTGGTTAATAATTACTCCCTCATCCTCATCTGTGTGCAATAAAAGAACCCTTTTAAAACTTCACTCTTAATAAGTCAGCAGGATTCTACCTTCCGTCCTATTGGTAGCAAAACTAATAATTTATTCTATAGCGAAACTGAAAGAAAAATGTTTGGTTTTGATGTCAGTTTGTTTAGTCACAGTCGTAGGATCAAGTGGTCCTGATCACCTCTAGACTCGCCAGAAATGCGGAGAGCTCATCCTCACATTTCACTCTTAAATGGTCTAATTGGCGTTTCGAATTTTGTTCTGTTTTGCTTCTACCAACACCAGAATCGTAGCCAATGGCTGCTTGGCAATGATCCAAGTTGAATATTAGGTATCATTTTTTTCTAAAAGAGTTGTGTGTCACTCTCTCCCGTCTTACACCATGGCTACAACCAATCTCAATTCTTTTGAGGGACGGTAGCTTGTATGTTATTATCTAATCGGAGTGTGCGAAACTTTAAATTTCGAGTCAAATTTGATTTTGACTTTGTTGTGTAAGCTCTACTCGATCTGGAAACGTTAAACTTGAATTTGCCGATTAGAATTTTGTTGAGTTTTTCTTCAACGTTTTATAGCAAAACTTATCATCTTTACTTGCATTTTATAGAATAATGATTTAAAAAATGTGGAATATATCATTTAGTGAATAGTCTAATTAGTTCGTCATACGTGGCACGTGGTTGCAGGCTAATATTTGAAATCTCCAGCAGTGCCAATCTATTTTCATCGAAGATGGCATACACAAGTGTGTATTACTTTTGATGCAGAAAAAACTGATTTTGTTGGTTTAGCATATGGTAATTATAAGAACCTACATTTTCTTTGAAACTCGACACTTTACCCCCAAATTCAACTTGTAGTCGACTTGAGCTGAAAAAGTTGAGCTCACACACACATCCCTACCATCTAACAGCTTACTGTGAAAATGTCGGTATTGGAACTGTATGTAGTTCCTAAACTCTTAAGAACTGTCTGTGTCTTTTCAGGTATCCATTTAGCATACTTCAACTTAACGTCGTTTCTAGGTGAAGACGGAACAGCAACTGATGGTTCTTTTGAGGAAAACTCGGTCCTTCGTGTTGTAGCTATCAACCAAAAGTTCAAAATTTTGACTATTGTTTTGCACACCAATGTTAGTGCTACCTTGCTTATCCTATCTGTCAAAGGAATCAAGTACAGTCACGAATATGAGGTATGGTATGTGCCTATTTTTTGCGTATTCAAGCTATGCTTTTATAATAAAATTTGTACATCGTTCTGATTACACGGTATGGAAATGTTAGGGTTTTTATAGACCATCGAACACTTGAAAATGTCCTGCAAAACAAAATCGAACTTGAGTACTTGAAAAGTGCTGGAAAAAGTCTCTGAGAGTACTTAAGAGCTCTTACTACATTTTCTTACGTTTCCTGACAAAAACTTTGATATGTAATGAAACGTGACTGATGAACAGTGTTTCTGAGTATGCAGTCACTGCAGTCTTGGCATGCAGTGAACGTAAACAGGAGCGCCATAAAGGATAGCCCAAGGGCTCGACAGAGTGTCCATCATATTATTACCGTGTGTTCCATTAAGACACTCGCTAGTGTGTCACCCGCCACGATGTAAACGATAACACCTATCCAGATAAAATATATATGAGCATGGCGACCATTAGACACGTTGTGTCTTTACACCTAAGGTAGTTTGGCTGTTTTCAGCTATTGAGGATAAATAGCAATGCAACAGAAAAGGCTGAAACTTGATCGTGAGACTTTGGTCACCTGACAACATAAAAGTCACTGTAGTCACGGTTTCTTGTTGAAAAAACGACATGAATAACGTTGATATTTGCTTAATTACTGGCTGCTGGCAACGCTTTTTTTGTATCACAAAAATAAATTCTTCTATGCAGTGAATAAAGCTGGTTCTTAGCTCAATTTACAGGTATTGCTACAGAGATGTGCCTTTTTCATATTGCCTCTTCTAATTGTTCAAGTAGTTCAGGGGTCAGGGACCTCCAAACGACTAAATTGATTGTTTTACATTGTTTTAAACATTGTTATTATGCAACAGTGCCAAACTGAACATTAAATAAATCTGTGCGTCTACTAATAAGAAATACAATCATATGAAAAAAGGTGACTGCTGTCCTCAAAATGTAAAGAAAGCCAAAAAAAAAAAAAAGAAATGTACCAAAAACTGGATTGGTGTATCCATCTCAAAATTGCTAAAAAAAAAAAAAATCATCAATTTGAACCAAAAATATCTGATATCTACCCCAAAACAATACTTGTCATAGATTTCCGCCAAGCCTTTCGGCCATGTGATGTCGTGTTATCAAACGCTAAGCTCTTTCGCCAAGCTAATTCCACTGACTAAGACTTCAAACGTTAAATGAAATAAGTGAAAATTGCGCTGTAAGCAATTTTCATATATTTCATTTAACCTTCAAACTATTACTCGGTGGGATTAGCTTGGTGTTTGATATCACGACTTCACATGGCTGAAAACAGTGAAAAGCTTGGCGGGAATCTTTAACAAGTATTGTTTTGGGGTCGATCTAATATTCTGGGTAGCGACCCCATGTAGCCAAATGTGGAACGACTGGTCTTAACTATTTTCTGAGATAACCCACGTTAAAAATATGCTGAATAGGTTTTAACCCAATAGATAGGGGCAAAAAAATACCACTCGTCCTACAATAAGCCAGGCATACAGCACCTCCACGTGCAATTAGCATTCCATGAGCGTCAAATTCGACTCGATTTATCCCAACCATACTTGAATCCAGTAAAAATGTGATAACTTCGCCAATATTTGACCGATTTTTTGACGTTAAAATATACCTAATTCATCGTCTCTACGAGAGCTTTCCGGTGGTGCACATTAAAAGCCACTAGCTCAAATCATTTTAAAAGTTATATCCTAAAAACTGGAAAACTAGTTGTAGACATTGACTCGCACACTCCATTAAACAGCATCATTTTGTTAAACACTAACAAAAAAAATTACACTTGCAAAATAAGTGTGTTAACCAAATACTCAAACTCGTGTCGATACTCGATTCTTCTGTTGCAAACTCGGCTCGACTTGACTCGAATTGAAATTATTCTACTCGCACACCCCTACACACCTCCGGAAAAAAAAAAAGGACTATTAAAAAATTTACTGGCTATTAAACAATTTCTTTGGCTTTGAAATTGTAATGTATTAATCAGTAATTATTAATTTCTTAATTCATTTTAATTACTTTAAAAACATTTTGTTTCTATCATAAGATAGATGGGGCAGATTTCCAACTTGGAAGTAAAAAACTCTGTCGTGTGTTCAAAAGATTAAATGACAAGAGTTGCTGTTCTCAGTTAAGATCACGCCAAGGACATAGAGAGAACAGAAATACAAAAGAATTACTACGTCAGACGTGGAGCTTCATACTTTAACCAAATAAGGCTGGTGAAAGAGTACACATGTGAGTCAAAGGACTCAGAGTTTCAGCTGGGAAATTCATTCCGGCACTAGCTTTTGTGGTGGACGCATCGAAAGCAAATATGGGCTAGGCATTCAGTATGTAAGTGTTCTATGGATGTGAGAGTTGGTTTGAAGCTTGAGAGATCATAATGATTCTGTTGAATTATGCAAATTAACTTAGAAAGCTGTATATATTTATTTCTATTGATAACGCTGAGAATTAAGGGAGGTTATTGCAGACACTACAAGTGCAAGGGACTACCCATACAATCACATTTATAAAGTAATAAGCAATAAATAAAAACCCCCATTTCCCATTTACAAAATTGTGCATGGTGACTGAATGAGTTTACGATACCTTTATTTGGTTTTCATTTGGTAGCGTATGCAAATTGATGTACAAGAAAGTGCCACATGTGGAAAGTGTCACATCAGTAATTTTTTTTAGGGTTTCTGGGAAACGTTATATACAATTTCGTTATTTTCTTGATATTTGATGTTTCGGTATCAGTGGTGTAGTTTTCTTCAAAATTCCAGTAATCATTAAAATAAAAAATTGCAAAACTGTAATCAACAGTCAAAAGAAAGCTAGGAAGACACTCAGTGATTTCCTGAGGAAAACTTCCCAAACCGCATGTCGTAATTGTTCGAAAGTTCCCAACCTGATATCAATACCGCAAATATTGGCAACCGATCCAGTAACGGTATCAGTATCACAAGAAAAAACACAAACAGAACACCACAAATCAGAAGCCCTGTTCCTTGAATTTTCGGTGGAAAATTGATTATGGAAGCATAAAGATGTTACAAAGGCTTCCTCAAACTTCTTCCACCTTCTTCAGAAGGTAAATGCAAAAAAAAACGTATTATTAGTCAGCATTCGAAACTGCCGCTTGAATGTCTCGCCCACTGATCTCTTTACTCCGTTAAAGTATAGCTTGACACAGTCGATTGAGTTCGTCAGATACGTCGGGGTTGAACCAACCTAGTGATGTGCGGATAGGCAGGACTGCAATTGTTCATGAGTGTTACGTTGTTGGCACGGAATTTGCTAATGGAAATAGATTCTAATCCACAAATGGTATCGGTGCAACTTGCAGCCAGTGTGTAGTTGTCTTAAAATGCTGGTACTCCCATTTAAATAGCTTGATATTCGAGCAGGTGATAACGTATAACTTTTGACTTGAATTATTTTGTTTGTTGTAACAGCCGTTTGGTTTTTCTATCATCAGTTTCAGTTCAATGTTACTGTTGACACTTCTGTAGTTGCGCCGCAGTCCAATGCAACCAAGGTGTTAAAATCCAACGATGTCAAATCAGTAACTCCTAGCCCGGTTACGACAGTGCCGCCAACGACCGTGAAGATGAAAACATTTGCAAATGAACTTAGGTGAGAAATACCAATTTAAACAGGGTTCATATGGGGCTTTGAAATTTGGAAAAGAATTCAAGGTCTTGAAAATTGTGAATTCTAGGAAATAACAGAGAAAAACCAGAAATATTGTTGAAAATGTTGGTGGCTTGAAATCTGCGTTTGTTTGCTTCAAATGCATGAAAAAAACCTGCATATTGACTTATTATGGCCTTGACCAAACCAACGTACGCTTGTCTATGTTGAGTGTGTTCATTTAAAAAAAAAATGTAACTTACCACGGAAAATTCTGTAACGGTTTTTACTTACAAACAGTATCTGGCTAATTTTTGACAGACTGCTACACAACACCAACTTGTCTGTCTTCTTCAGGAATGCTTTCAAACTCTGAACAGTGAAATCAGTAGTTCAAACAGATGACAAGGCTCTGTTCAAAGTGCAGATGACAGCAATGTAGGACAGAGTTTTCCTATGTTACAAAGCATGCCTGACGAAACAGACGAGGTGGTGTTGTGTAGCAGTCTGTCGAAAATTTGCCATATATTGTTACATATCTTTTGTTTTGAAATTATGCGTTCTGGATTGTCTATTGTTGTGTATCTTACACAGCTCACATTTCAAGAAAGGCATTGCAAGTCAAGTAGTCTAGACGTAAGCTTTAATTTGCAGTATCATTTCTGGTATGGCCTTGAAAAATTGAATCTGGGGGTCCTTGAAATAGCCTGGAAAAGGCCATGAAATATATTGGCCAAAAAGCTTACGAACCCTGTGTAAACTAATGTGTGATATTGTGACTACATTAATGTAGCACCAATATTATTCAAGTGACAAGTGACTGTCGTAATGTTTATTGTTCCAATGGCTACCTAACTGCTTATTCACTCTTAAATCTTCATGGAGCAGACCATAAACACCGTACTGGCCTGAATATAAGCCGGTTTTATTTCTGCATTCTTTCCATTAAAACTGCATATTCGACCTACATTCTTGTCAAATTCCGCAATTCAGCCAAATGTTGCCTGATTTTGAAGTTTGAACATGCTTTTTTTCGAGAACGATCCATTGGTGCTAATAAGACATCAGCAGCTCTCAAACAAATTTTGAATGATTTAGCAAAAACTAAAATATAACCAAAATAGGACCTTAAAAATTGTTATGGAGTCCACAGTTTTAAAAAACCCTACATGGAGAAAAATGTGATTCTGAATCATTGGCTGAACTACAGTATGCTATAACACTGTACCAACTACATTGGTAATATCGGCACTGTCAGAATCTTGGGTAAAAGTTGTTGCCATAATCGTGCGTATATATTTTTGTTGTATTTATGAGCCCAAAACCATAATTCGCCTTATAATCGGATCAGTATGGTACCAGAGTTCCTTCTGAGGTGTATCTAAAAATCTAAAATGCCCTCAAATCTAACGAACAGGCTGAAAAATTAAGTATTAAGGAAATTCCTTGGCTACTAATGTTTTGCATTAGAATGAGAATATATTGGCAGAAGTTATAATTTGGTGTGAAGGAGTTAGGTTGAGGTATCTGAATTAATGAGATCCTGACTATGACCTTTTAGTTGATTCTAAAGCGCATCAGTTTTTTTGGAAGGAACCTTTTGGAAAAAAAAGGGCAACTTAGATTCTAGTAGGTATTTACGGTATTTCTTTAATAGAGTATTGATTTTTTTTTGTCATTCATTGTAGATATCCACTTACATTAACAGGTGAGCCTGATTTGAGCTGGGCCACATCAGCGTACGGCCTTGTCAACATATCGGCAGTTAGATTTCCCCCACAAGTTGAATCGAGTCTTTATAAGTTAGAAGAATCATTCAGACAAGGTAACTCTTCTCCTTTACTTATTTCGCTGCACTTACTATTATTGTCGAACGGGAATTCACTAGCATTCTGTGAGGTATACATATTAACTGTCAGCACAACTTACTCAAGTAGGGTTCAACCAAGTAACATTTAAGCTTGGTAATACTAGACCTTAAAGATGTCCAGCTTAATAGTGCTTAACTCCACCACACCTTTTTGTACATAATACAAATTGAAAGAATCCATGTACCTCCTGTTACACATTGTCACAATTTCATTGAACTCTGTTTGAAACTTCTTTCGGCAAGGTACCGTATTTCTTTGATTAGCAGTGGGTCCTGAAAGAATGTTGGGCCTCGAATAAAGCTGGACTGTAACTCCTGTGAAAGTAAAGTGACGGGGTCTTGATTAACATCCAGGTGCTCTTACGAGACAGATGTTAAAACTTGTGTGTGTGCTATCTTTCAGCACATGAGGACTTGGCTGTAGCAACCTTTCAGTGAATTCGATTGTGGGAAATCGATAGCTATAATCATTGCATGATCGTAGTACTTAAGAATGAAGTTACAATCGTGCCCAAAATGCACTAGTCAGTTAATGTTGTGGAAGAAGTGGAAGATGTAAACACGTCTTACAAAAACGAACTATGTTTGGATGCTTCTTTGTCTGAGAAGCAATTTTGTTTACGTACTAACAATGAGGGCTGGGTCTTGCATGAGCATCAGGTTTTAGTGTCACAAAACCATTGAGCACTTGGGCGCTTAATCGAGGAAATATGGTTGCCCAAATACGGCTGGTTTAAAGTCTTCGCTGAAGTTAATCTTGAGAGTTTAGAAAGAAATGGCGGCTTTGTACAAACCTGTCAGGAGATATCCGTAAGTGGCACCATCTCCTGACTGTCCTCAACCTCTCGCCTACCAGCAACACTCCAAGCGAGCGTCTGACAAGCCAAGACAGGAAGGTTGCCCCACAACAAGATGGCTCGGACGTGTGGTACTCATCATGACGCAATAAAGCGTGCTAAGTTTATAACCTGAATCTGAGTGCACTTCAATTGTTCGTGGGAGGAAGATAACTGAGCAAAGCATTACATTTTTATCATGGTGCTTATTGGTCTTTAAAATTGTTCAGTTACTTAAAACAACATAAGTGGTCTGAAAAAGCTTTGAAGTTGCTAATGTTGGGAATGAAGCCTACCTATAGGCCTAAGTACATAGCCAACTAGTTTTCAAAGTTATAATGTAAATTTGAAGAACTTTTGAGTTTGTAATGAATACCACTAACAAACTGCCTTTCATTGCTATACCAGCAGGCCAATTTGAGAACACTAGAAATGTTTTGGAAAAAACCTGATTACTTCCTTTTTTTCCCCAGAGTTTGTGAATTTGTAACAACTTTTACTTTTGGGGGTAAAATGACATTACAGGTAGTTTGAATTTTGCATGCATTGTAACATTTAAGAATGCAGTTTATTTAGCTTTTGCAAATTAGTATTGCAACCCTACTTAAGTACACATTTTGCTATCAGAATAGCCTGCTTCCTGATACGACAACAAACTCCAAACTGACATAATAACCGTGAGTCGTGTAGCAGATGACCATGGGCTAATGCAGTTAATTTGGCTAAAATTGGGGGGGGGGGGTGGTTGTTAAAATAAAACTCTATTATTTTCTAAACTAACTTGGGTCCAGGGAGGAAGTTTTCTCTATCACATAAAAGTCCGCAATAATGCGATCATTCATGTATGCGATCTGGATTCAATCTACCGTTAACACAATGTTATCATTCACAAATTTCAGTAAAAACACCGTTATTCATCTTACTGTGAAACACTACAACGATTGAAAAATGTCACACGAGACTCACAAAAACGCACACTTGCGAGGGAAGCTCGAAGTTGAATGGAAGATTGCGTGTAAAGAACGGCCCGAGTGATACAGTGGGCAAGGGTGAACCAATCGACTGAATATAGCAGACAGCGGCAGTTTCGAATTCGAACAGTGTATTGGACTGGAAAACGAAATGTAAACAGAGTTCAAACTTACCTTTAAGGTGCATGATGACGACTACAGTTAGTAGTTGAAAATTTGCAGTTAGTGGACTATCTTCGTTGTGAAAGTGTGCGTTTTTGTGAGTCTCGTGTGACATTTTTCATTCACAAATTTAGGTTATTGTGCAATTTCTTCTCCAAAATTCTACATAATTCACAATTAAAACTAATTTCTTACCACATCAACCTTTGGTAACATCTGCGCAATTCTGGATCGGGAACTCCTGCGCATTTGTGCCTTCATTCATTCACATACTTTATCTCAATCCAGTCTAGGGAAAACGCAATGCCTTTATTCTCACAAATTTAGTGTGTTAGAGCATCACTCCTTCAAAATCCAACATAATTCATACTTAAAACTAATTTCTAGCCCCACAAACTTTCATGACTGCATGCTTCGATGCGATCACACCACGCAACAGCCATATTGTTAATAGGAGAATATAATCACTCACTGTCTTTCTGGAGAGAGTGATCCAGACTTGACTCCAAAAAATGGCTACAAAAATGTTCCCGTTTTGAGTCGCGTTGGATAATTTTGTTAAATACACGAAGCTTTTAGTTAATTTCACAGCAGAAAAACTTATGAATTAAGAATGAAATAAGATCATTTTGTTAAATGTAGGAGTCTTTTAGTTAATTTTGCAGCAGAAAAACGACGATTTAAGGGGTGGAAACAATGATTTTATTTTGAGATTTGCCAGGCAACAATTAATGATTTCTGTTTCTATCTTACCACTATACCTTTTGTCTTTGTATCTTTTCATTTGATGATAGGGGAATTAACATACAAAGGGTTTCGTAAGAAAAAAGCCAAGGTGATCGGAGAATACATTCAAGAACTCACATCCGCTAACCAAACCGTTCCATCTCTGTATTACATTGATCCCCAAGACCAAGAAGCAACACTGGAAGGCAAGCGCCAAAGTCTACGAAATGGCGCTGTTAGTAAAGAACAAGATGCCCGGACGGCGACGCCATCTTTGAAGGATTCCGATGATATCTTAAAGTACTTTGTTCCTACACTTGGTACTTTGGGACAAAGACGTCAGCTGAAAGGAGTCAACAACGAAGGCGATGTCGTCCCCCAATTTGTCGGCGTTTTCCCATGGGAGAAGAAAGGCACTTTTGTGGAGTTACAAAATGTAATTTGATTTGCGATTACTGAGATAATTTAAGTTCACATAGGTTATAAATGAACTACTGTACACTCGATTTTTTTTTAAATAATGTAGTGAATGTTTTAAACTGCTTCTTTATTGTCATTTTACTGTTTGAGACAAGTATGAACTTGGTAGGGTTGTTTTTTGATTTGAGACTCAATTCGATCATATGTCCTCTGGACTTAGAGACCGAGACACTCCATTGACTATGGTTGGGCTTCCGGGATCTCGCACAAAGCTTGCTTTTATCGCTTTTTTTTTATGTTTAGTGCGAGGTGTTCCTAGTGGTTGTAAAAGGGTTAAAATAAAAGAAAAATTTGTTCTCTGACTGAAACTGTTAGGATTTGTTGCCTGTGCTTTGCAATTCTAGAGTAGTGAGGCAGTGCCGCCACTCGCAACAATGATAACAAAACACTATTTTAATCCCGTCTAGTAGTATTGACAGTGAAGAAACACCAGCAAGAAGCTACGAGCTTAAATTTGATGCTGGCAGAAAGCATCATCAATTCGTTCAAAGGTTATGTAAAAAATCTGAAAAATGTTAACTTCGTAATTTTCAAGTATTTCATTTAATGTTTAAAGTCTTAATCTGTGGGATTAACTTGGTAAAGTAACTTGGGGTTTGATATTATGGCTTCAAAAGGCAATAAAGCTTGGCAGGAATCCGTAAAAATATTTACTTACTGAGGTTATGCATCATCAAAATTGTTCCAGTTTTCTTTAAACCAGCACACAAACCAGTAAATATGTTTGAAAACGCAAAGTAAAGGTGCCAAAAATTAGCAACCCATAAAACATTTTATTTTGTAAATAATGACTTTGGATGTACCTCCCAGTCTGTAAACGGCAATTTTTTTCCGTCATTTTTATCACTTTGAACATGAATGGCCTCAGCAAATTACATGCGATTTCACAAGTTTTGGTTTGTGTAGACATCACATTTTTTATGTGATTTGCTTTGCCGGTGATAAGGGCCAAATTTTTTCCTTAGCAAGTTTTTTTTGGCTATATTTTAAGGCAAAAGCCAAAACAAGCACTTTTATTATTTAAAAATATAAAGTAATAGAAAAGATTTGCTTCCGTGGGTTTGCATGTTTCATATTTTTCGCAGGAATGTCCACTGAATCTGTTTTATTTAGCAATAAGAAAAGAAACAATTATTCTTTTCATGCCGTTTTTCGTCCTGCGTAGTTGCGCACTTAATTTTTGTTCCGTAAATCGTGGATTAAACGCTCATGGGCTTAATGCAGTTAATTTGGCAAAAATAGGGGGGGGGGGGGTTTAATCAAGCATTATCAATTTTCTAACCTTTCTGGACATCTATTACAGAAAATTCGAAGCTTTCGAACGATCTCTGAAAGACCAATTTTTACATTCTTTTAATTGCTGTGAAGAAGGGAGGAGTTATTGAATGCCGATAATCGGCGACTACAGTGGCTAAAATCTGACATTTTATAATTTATGTGTACACATATACCACCTATAAGACTCAAACTTCAACTAGTCTCTTAAATTTTCAAAGAAAATTGTCCTTTCTTCATCATCAGAAGCACACGAAAAAACGGTGAAGGGAGGAGGCTTAGGTGAGAGAGGCCTTGTGCAGGTGCTAGGAGCTAAAGGAAGAGTCCTCTATTACTACAGGGAGGGCGAAGGGGCCAGTAAACATAGCAAGCAGTACTATCTTTATTCACAGCATATTAAGTAATTTTTTTGTAGAAAAACGACAATTTAAGGGGTGGGCTTCACCTCCACTATTTCATGATTTTGACTTTGCAGCATTTTAGGGGGTGGGCTTTAGCTTCAACTGGGCTTTTAATACACGATTTACGGTAAGCTAAAGGTGATGTTACAAATTAGCAATTAGGGTACTTGACATTGTAAGAACTAGCTCTTTGAATTAAATTGTTGTTTATGGTTATTGTTCTCTGTTGTAGCAAAGTGATAACTCTGCCTTTAAAATAGTATTGTCCCCGTGCGTTTCTTTTTATTGTAGTGGTGCAACTCCTAATTGAGGGGTACATCATGAAGAAACGAAAGCGCGATTCTACAGATTAGTGCACAAAGTGCTACGTATCATGAAGCTGAAAAAGATGGCCACTGCCACTACTGGTGGTTGACGTAATCACTCATATCACTGAAAAATTTGAATGTCAAGGTGTTATTGGCAATCAAAATGAACAGAATTTTATGACTTTTTTTTAGTTGCTTGACCTTGCTTCAGATTTGTTCTGCCACATCCACGACAACCATAAAAACAACTTATTTTTAGCAGTAGAATTTTCTAAATGGAAAATCTTGTTTGAGCAGCCAAGCTGGCACCTATTTGGCTGCTGTACTCATCGAAAAAATTCGACATTTCACACGCACAATCTCAAAATTGTAAAATAGAAGTCTATTTCAACAGTTCTTATGAAATAATAGTAAAATTTCGTTGCTACCGTTTTCTTCAGGTACAAGAAGTTATTTTCCTAGTATCACATCACACTTGGCGTGCGTAGTCTCCACTACTCGTCAGGCCTGTCCCTCCAACGGGCACTTAGTCTCACAGCTAAATCATTTCGTACCAAATGCTGGATGGCCGGAATCGGTGGCAGTTGGATATTTGTTAGCACTCTCCCATCTAATTCTTTAAGATTGTGCGTTTGAAATGTTGAATATTTTAGGTAGTGAATGCTGCTGCACTCGTGTATCTAGCTGCCAGAAACGAGGAAAGATATATCCAGTACTACAAATTGCAATAAAATTGAGGCAAAAGTGATGGCCAGTTAGTGCACTGCGAGGAAGAAATGCACGGCACACCATTGTATGTAATTGTACCCATTATTAAAAAAATTAAGAATAGTTCTGCTTTAACCATAAATAAGAATAATTTGTGCTTTTAGCCTGCAAAGTGAAACAGTTTACATTTTTACTTTATTTGTTCTATTTGAAGAGGAAGGAACTGTTAGAAAACCGCAATCAGTACAAGTCGGTTTCTTCTGCAACGCAGCGTCAACTCATGGACACTTTCGGCGATTCGTTGCGTCACGTCAACCGTCTACTCAACAGGGAGTTTGGCTTTGAGGCCAGAAAAGTGCCTGCCCACATGGCTCATATGGTGGATGTGGCCATCATCAACGAAATGCAATCCAGGTAAACTTTTTTTTTTAACATGTAAATGCCTAACTCCCTACTTGAGTTCTATTGTGTTTAAATTAATTGATCAGCGAAAAAGAGAGAGGTGTTTATATGCATTCTTAGATGAAATAATGAGTAAGGCAAAACGTGGACTTGAACTGGAAAACATTTAATCGTGACAGCGGTGAAACTTTGTCCTAAATCGAGAGACGTAGATGTGAATAAGTTAGCCTAGGAGTGGGCGCGATTTTCATAAATAAATACAAATCAAACCTCTTTCCATTGTCTTTTGGACTTGTATATCAGACTGCCTGAGCGGGAATTGAACCTTCTACTTTTGAGTCCAAAAGGCAACCAAAATAGGTTTGGATCTGTTTTGATGCGTCACTGATCGAGCAGATTTGGCTTTTTGTCCTGTTTTGGAGGGATTTTTACCTAACCCCCTTTCCAGTTGTTGACCATGTTGTGATTCAAGCACGTAAGCCGATTACTTTTACCATCAGCCACTTTGAACGCAGTAATCATAATCTTGTGAATGATAATGCTTCTCCAGTTCTGCATTACTTTGGTGACCGATGCCCTAGGTTTCAGCTCTGCATTTCCAGGGATGTGCGATACTTTCAAATTTTGATACTGATACCAATACTTTCTTGGATCGGTAATGGTATCAAAATTAAAAATGTGCAACGAATTTTCATTAGTATCGATGGTATCGAAAAGTATAGTTTTATAGTTATAGTTTTTTTTAGTATCGCCGTAGTATCATTAACGGCGCAGAGATCTAAACAGCGTTAGGCATACCTTTAATCATTATGAAGTTGTGAAGACTTGAATTTTCCTTTAAGCTTTTCATCGGTCACCATCCATTAAATTCCTTTAATTCTCGAAGTATCGGTATTGGAAAAGGTACCAGCATTGAGAATGAAAGGCAACGTGTCCTGATGGTTAGCATGAGCGTCTCTCATGTGCCAGAGGCCCCGGGTTCGAGTCCGGCCTCAGCCACTACTGGCATTTTCGGGAAGAGAAGGGCCCTGTGATGTCTCATGCTCATGTCGATTGAGGCATGTGAAAGATCCTAGTAAGAGTCACAATTCCGAGAATTATGGAAAAAATTTACCGCTAAACTTCACAACGAAGACACTTTCAATGTCTTGCGAATTTTCAATGGCAAACTGCCATCTTCCTCAGGCACTTTTGACAAAGTATCGGCCTCCTTACACCTACATCGTCTGCTACGAATTTCCGATGGGATTTACCTAGCAAAGTTGTCCCTCTCTTCTTCTGGCGCAATGACTAAGGCTGGGTGCGCGTCAAACAACTACGGCATTGAGAATGAATCAGTATCCAGAAAGTATCGTGATACCAATACTTGCAGCTGGACTGACTAAAGTGTTCAAGTGAAGTAATAGAAACGCAGCTTGGAACACGTCGTAGTGACCCTGAATGTTGAAATTCTGACGTAATTGGTTCTTAGCATCTCAGTATTTTGTATGTTTTCATTTGGCGATATTTTCTTTGGCGGTCGGTTAAATCATGATGACGATACTCGAAGGTGAAATCTGAAGAATGACTTAACCTTCAAGTATCGCCCTTTTGTCCTTTAATACACGATGGACTTTCTCTACCTGGACTATTGAATCACTTTTCAAACACTGAGCGAACGAGGTTCGCAACTTGGTGGCAGTTGATTTGTGTAACTTCTGTATAGTTTTGTAATTTTGATTAATGCCACTAGAACTTAGTGGAAATACAAGATTCCAATGATACAGTTGAATGTCCGTAGTAACGTTATTGAAATCTCAGCAAAATGGCAAAGTTTTGTCAAATCTGAATCGAATCTGGATCCTGAAGATTTGACTTTAGATCCCCAGTTTTATGTGATCTCCAACCATAGTATCGCTGAATGGAAGCATACAAAAGAGCTCAGTGGGTGGGGATTTTTAATTTTTGTTATCACTGAACACAGCTAAAATAGCCGACATTTTTATGAAAGACGGCCCTGAAAAGCCCATCCTATCTTATACCTGAAGGTTTAGGTAGTATGACAGGCTAACTCTTTCAGAAGCCGTAGGTGCTATTCGGACCCGTTTTAGACATTCTCTTGGCATCAACCTTGCTGAATGGTTTCCTAGTTAGTTTTAACCTTCCCTTACTATACTTCTTCAAAATGTCAAGTAAGGTTCAAAATTAAGCCGGTTGATCTATACACGCATTAGTTTGCTTCAGACGACATAAAACTAAAAAAAAAATAATAACTGATTGAACCATGAAAAATGATGGTTCCAGTTTTTATGAAAAATTTCAGTTAAAAAGTGAAATATGTTAACGAAAGCATTTACGCTAAGAACATACAAGGCCGTGCAAAGTTATTTGTTTGGTTTACAGATATGTGCGGGTACCTTAAATTATTGCGGGGCAAAATGTTTTATCCCAATCTTGGTCGACACGCTAAAAATCATAGTTTTTGTTAAATTATGTCTGTTTTCATATTCCAGTACACCATTGTAATCGGCTCGAAATGAGCTTTTCAATGGTGCTAGCTTAAACCACTAGGAAGTTATTACAAAGAAAATTAAAAAAAAAACATTGAATACCATGTGACATTTCTAAATCGAAGAAGTGTGGTAAATTTAATAAAATTAAAATTAAATGTCTGGTTGCCTGGTGCTTCAATTTGCAACCTCTCCCGTAAAGAAGACAATGTTTTGGGGTTTGGGGCAAATGTTCCATTATATTTTATTCAGATTTGCCTTATTTCCAGGTTTGCAAAGGAATTTGACGAAACGTCATCGCACAAAATTCGTAGCACCCGGGACATGCAGTTTGCGTTCTCTTTCTTCTACTTCCTCATGAGCGAAGTCGAGAAGTTCAATGTCGGAAAACTTTTCGACGAATTCGACACTGACCATTCTGGGTAAACTCATGCTAAGACTCATATTTTTATTTGCAATGTAACATTTATGTTGCCATAATAATTGATTTATTATAATTTGGTAACAGTTATACTGATTCAGTCAACTCTAGTTTAAAATTATAAAAATTGCTCTTCTAAATGTTTGTAGGACTTGGTCTGACCGTGAAGTTCGAACTGTTCTTGCCCGATTGCATGAATTGCCCATCACTTTTGAAGTTGTTCACCAGTTTGAGAACAACATAATTAATTGTTCGAAGCACCTTCCTACCTATTTTAGTGAGGGCATCCCAATTCCACCCTTCGAGCGGTATTTGGACTCAAAACTGGTAAAAATTAATGATTTATTAATATTCTTTATTAACATTATTAATTAACATTACCGTAAATCGTGGATTAAACGCCCATGGGCTTATGCAGTTAATTTGGCAAAAATAGGGGGGTGGGCTTTAAATCAAGCATTATCAATGGTCTAACCTTTCTGGACATCTATTACAGAAAATTCGAAGCTTTTGAACGATCTCTGAAAGACCAATTTTTACACCCTTTAATTGCTGTGAAGAAGGGAGGAGGCTTAGGTGAGAGATGCCTTGTGCAGGTGCTAGGAGCTAAAGGAAGAGTCTACTATTACTACAGGGAGGGAGAAGGGCCAGTAAACATAGCAGCAGTACTATCTTTATTCACATCATACAACTTTTAGGTAATTTTTCGTAGAAAAACGATAATTTGAGAGATAGACTCTAACTCCACTATTTCATGATTTTGACTTTACAGCATTTTAGGGGGTGGGCTTAAGCTTCAACTGGGCTTTTAATATACGATTTACGGTATTAGCTGATATAAGGCACAAAGCTTATTAGAAATTGAAGACCTTGCTGCAATAGTTATATAGGATTGCAACAGACGTTTTCGTTCCTGGTGGTGTTTCCTCTTCCAAATGTTGAAAACAGAATTTACATGGTTGTAGCCGAAAGGCACACAGGTTTCCTGTGAACCCATAAATTTTGAGGGGGGGTGTAACCTTGTGCGAATTTCTACCGCTAGATGCCACCATAGGATAGCACAACACCTGAATAATTGGATGGGTCTGGGACCCGCCTTGCTTATTGTGAAGTACAAACAAAAGCGAAGTTCATGAGTTGTGGTTAATTTTACGTAATTTTTGTAAAAATTTCTTGATGCCCCTAATAAAAGTAATACCTTGGTCTGCTCCTACTTAACTGGGTAATCTGGGCCTGCTGTTGACCAATAAAGTTTACCACTTTTGCATTTATGTCTTGGGATCGGCGTAATGATCTTCGATACCGACGTTCCACAAACCAAGCGATGCGAAGGGTGTGTGTTTTAAAATTTGTTCGTGGTTTTGATAGAACTATCTTTAAACGCTTCTGGCTAAGGACATTTTATATTGTTATTTTGAAAGCTGGATCTTCAACGGTTCCCGAGGTACCCAAATTTGGCCCAAATGAAGGTAAAGCTTGGCTTAACAGATTCATATCAGTATTGGAAACATTTGGTTATCCCCAATACCGATGTACTTATCAGCCGATCCTTAAAGAAATGGTTAGATTGATGTGGTGGTTGAATTTGTCCGAATACTTGTATAGTACAGTAATACCACCTGAGGAATTCCTTGGGGAAGAAGGAAAACGTATTGAGGAATGCAGCTCTATGCCACTAAGTTGGGTTTTTATCTTCATTATTATCATACTTTTTTTTTTCATTTTAGCCAACAATATCGAAAGATTTGGTGAGCAATTGTGATTCATTGGTGACGTTGCTTCAGTCGAAATTTCGCTCTCGCAAAAAGCATAAATTTGAGATTGTAGGCGAAGAAGAAGTTGCTTTTAAGATGATTCATACCAACATGTCTCAAGTGATTGCTCAATTGGATGATATTAGGAAGAAACCAAGGTACAAAAAGCAGTTGAACAATTAAAAATTTTTCAAAACCTACGTGACGGGTGTATACATGGTAATCAGTATGGATGAAATCGTATCGTATTCTTTTGCAGAAAATTCATCTGCCTTAATGATAATATAGATCACAGGAGTAAAGAAGCTAACATGGTAACTTCTTATTTTTTGGTTTATAATATACTATTATGGCAAGGTTATTTTTTGGTTTTTAATTAATATATCATAAATTATGTATTATATGCCCATAGGCTTATACAGTTAATTTGGCCAAAATCGGGGGAGGCAGGTATTACAAAATTTTTTTTTCCCAACTTAAAGACAAGCCAAAGGCTCAATATTTATATTTTCTAAACTTATGTCCAGGAAGGAGTTTTCTCTAGCACAGACAAGTTGCTGATAATGTGATCATTCATGTACGTGATCTGGATCCAATAGCATTAACACAATGTCATCATTCTTATTTATTCATGAATATGGTCTCTCCTCCAAAAGCCAACATAATTCATACTTCGACTTAATTTCTAGCTCACAAACCATCGTGACTACAAGCTTCGATGCGATCATGCCATGCAGCAGCCATAGGCCGCTAAAAATTAATTAAGTGGTTCTCAGGAGTGGTACTAAAAAAATGATGCGAGTGGGCGGTGCTTTTTTTTACGTTTTATTCATGATTTTTCAGATGGGGGGCGATGGCTTTTATTTTTTTTACCAAACAAAACGAAATCACTATTACTTACTTACATATTGTTGTTGAGTACAATATTAACGTTTTAATGCCGGGATCAGCGTGCAAAAGTTGCACATTTGATAAAAGTCATTCTTTAAATCAGAGTTTATTAGTTGTTACATGAATGGAGCTACAGGTAATGTGAAATTGCTGATGCATGATTGGCACTTTTTTTTTTTTAGACAATATCATAAACGTTTCATGCGCTCCTGAGAACCACTTAATTAATTTTTAGTGGACTAACAGGAGATAGCAATCGCTCCTGGAGATCGTCTACCTGGAGAGTGACTACTCATCCTCTGTCCTTCCGGAAAATGGGGGCAAAAACATTCCCGTTCGTGAATCGCGTTGGATAAAATGTTGATTTCGTTAAATGTAAGAAGCTTTTAGTTTTGAGAACACTGGCAGCCGCATCACACAATTTTATTTCAAGAACATTTTCAAACAACACGATACCACCACAGAAGAACACACGGAGTTCGCCTGTTAAATTTTTGGTGTCAAACCTTGCATGTTCTTTCGAATCAAGTCCAAAAAATTCTGAAACTTACTTCGTCACCGTAACTGGAGTAGTAGAATTATGTCCGGTGAATCACTGATCTGTAGCTTGCGTCGGATCTGGATGGGCATCTTTTTGTCAAGGAGGGGGAGCTAAGTTCTGGTCTGACGAGTCGATTGATGTCCCCATTATGCCGCATAGGCCATGTGCATGAGGGGAACCTCATTCATTGCAGGAGGATAGAACAGTTGATCTCATATTTCGACATCCTTGCGGACATCTCTAGCATGTAGTCTGAGCTTCGTCAGGAGGAATCTGTGGGTCTCACCCAAATACATGGCTTCGCACAACTTGCATGGTACCTTGTAGGCGACGCCCGTCTGAGAGAAGTGGGGAGGGGGAAGCAGTGGGAGTCTCCTTTCTTCAGGTTTCTTGTGCCTGCTTCTGGTAACTGGAGGGAGCATACAGGCTGGGTGTGACTGTCCGGTCGCGGGGGTCCTTGGGTTGTGCAGAAAATGAAGGAAGCAAGAGACACCTTGTTTTCTCCCTTCTGCCAGGGAGATAAGGCTTTAACTTCATTATTTCACGAGTTACATTTAGTTGGCTTTCAATTAATATACCGGTATTGGTTTTTTTTTTGGTTTTATTGTGTTTTGTTGGTTAATTAATATATTTTTCTTTAACCAGACTGTTTTGAATAGAGAAGGAAATATAATACGGGATGGGGAAAACCAGAGTGATATTGTTCGACCAGGGAAAGGCCGCCAAGGTTAATTAGCAAGTTACTCGCACTGAATAATACTTTGGATTTAAATGAAAACTAGAAGATTGTTGCTGCGAGTACCTTGGTGGCTTTTCCCTGGTTGAATGATATCACTACTTTCAAAGGTCGACCTTTTAGTGAAACTTGGCAGCTTTGCCTTTAACTAGAGTGTTTTGAATGGAGGGGGAAACTAAATCATTTACTATCAATTAGCTCTCACCCACAAAGATCTCTAGACAGAATGTTTTGCCCTTGTTTGGGCAAATGACAATGGCGAAATGAATTTACTAGGCCCAGGTGTCAACCATTCAGTAGAATGGAGCCCCAAACAAGCAGACGATTCTGCTATTTCGCTTGCTGAAACCGTATTCGTTTCGTCATTGTCGTTTGAAATCATTTTATTTGATGAGTTTTTACTCTGTCATTTCAGGTCAAAGCAGTATTAATCGACTTTTACGAGTCGTTCTTTCCCATTCCGTCGCAGTTTGAACTCCCCCGTGAATATCGCAATCGCTTTTTGCACGTTAAAGATCTGGCGGAGTGGCGCTATTATCGCAACATTGTACGCATCACCACTTACATCTGCTTAGGGGTCATGGTCGTCGTGTCCCTTACATCGTTTTTTCATAGTGAGGTAAGTTGGATCTCTTCCGATTTGATTTACTACTCGTCCAGCTTGATATTTGGTGGACCATAAATCAAATCGTTCACATTGCGCAACAAGTGCATGTAACTGAAATGGTCAATTTATGTTTTCAAAAGAAACCGAGTAACCTTTTTTTTTTAAATTACGGTTGGTTAAACAGAAAACCCAATATGTCGCAATACAATAAAGCTGGAAAAAAAAATCATTATAGAGATGGGTAGATGTACACTAATAACCAACTGTTTATAATTATTTTCATGTTATGAGCCAAAAAAGAAAAATAACACTTCTAACATTTTTCAGCAATAACATGTTCTTCTATGTGCCTCTGTCAACCGAGCACAGAAAAACTGAAAGAACAACGAACACGCTTAAATATTTCTGAACTAGTTTTGCTTTTAAAATTATTACGGTGCATTTCTTTGAGTGACAATTCTTAAAAACCACTGATATTTTGTGTCCGTATTAACATGTTAAAACAACTTGGCCATCATGTTTCCACGTGCTGACTGGACGATATTCGTCTAAAGAGCAGGGAGGAAGGGAAACATGCTTTATTACAAAATAGGGCTGTAAGTGATTGAAGGACAGTTGATCGCTTACTCCAAACCCATTTACTGTAATTGATACGGTTACCTGCGTAGCCGTTGCCACAATTCTGATATCTGGTTGTCTTATTATTTAAGACGTAAATCCAAAGTTTTGAGTCACTATGCGCGGGGCTCCCGAGCAACAACAGCCCAGTCTCAAACCTAGTGAGAGTTGGTTCGAATCCTGCAACTGGCTTACCCAAGTCTCTACCAGAAGTTAATTTACGCAGCTAGGGGTGAATAATGAGAATTGTGCAAACAAAACTTGACATTTTTCTAGGACTAAAATTGATTGTTGGTAAGCGCATCACGTTTTTTAACATCTGCTGTCGTATGGTGATGCTCCGATCAAGCAAAAATCAGCTGATATCCAATATCTACGCCAATGCATCTCTAGTATTCTGGCTAAATTTGAGTTTTATTACCGTATTATTTTTACAGATTGCTTCCATTTGGCGAAGATTGGTTCCTCGACGACGCAGATCCCGCCTCTCATTATCATCATCTACCAAACCAGAAATGCACAACGTCTGACAGCCGTCAGAGGACCAAAGTCAAAACGCGGGTTTTTCTACTAGTCTATCAACACAATTATGTATTGTCATTTATGTGCCAACAAATTATTGTAATTATTTTATTGGGGTAAACTTGGCTATTTATTGCATTTGCAGTACAGTTTGAATGTTTTTTTACACAATAAAAATGATGGTTACCTGTTGTTATCCAGTTGCCTTGTTTGATGCAGATCAGGTTAGTCTGAACAGCTCGCAAATAATTACAAGGGGACGAGTTGGAACTAGTCTGTAAGGCCAATGAATGCTCTGTATAATTTTCGGTTGTTGGGTTTTATCGAAGCACGGTAATCTCATTAAAGGTTATCAAATGGACTAACGATGTAATGGGGCGATTTGGAAGTGAAATACCACTCTCAGGTTTTCAATTAGGCCATTAATTCATACGTTAAATACTTCTAAGTAAACAAATTGAGATCTCCGCAGGTTTATTTAAGCTAATAGGTTAGAGGCAAACCTAGCGAGACTTTATAGTAATTAGTTTCATCTACATTATTCATACCGTAAGCTCGCGAGGAATAATAGCGACAGCAAGCTGTGATTGGCTGTTGTGTTCCTACATCATCTAGCTGCTTCGGCCAATCAAAACGGATGATTGCCTAATAGCTTGCGCCTGAAAATGCGACGTGACTGCAAGAACCACGAAGGAGAAATGAAAAACTGGTTGACGATGTGAATTCATGTATCACCCAAGTGTCCTCCCACACGTAGTAAACTTTCGTAGGAGAAATGAAAACTTGGTCAGTGAATATTATATAAAATGCTAAACTCCGGATGCAACAAATTTTATGCGGGACACACAACAAATTATACCTGTTAGTGCAAACTAACACTGCTAAGAATTGAGGCCAAAAACTATACGTAGTTACTAAAGGTTAAGACTTGAGTTGCTCTCACTACCCACCCAAAACCCATCTGTTGAAGCCCCGTATTTATATGGTCAACAATGATGTAACAATTGCGCCATGATTTGTCTACAAATAAACCACCCAGACTTTCCTGACGATAAGTACAAGAACTAACATCATCCACTTAATAAAATTGTTAAAAATTGTGAAGAACCTTTTTATGTGCAACTTTGTTGTGTATTAAAACAAATTCACCCATTTTTTGGTATTAAGGTTAATAGCGAACAGGCTTCTAAAAACGACACAAAATAAATCATAACGTCAACAAAAGCATCGCGAGAATTAAAGAGACGTCGTATGACGTTTGTTGCCCACAAAGGGTTAAGGGCAGTAGCTAGTGGGAGCCTACCTACGTAGCATATGCAGGAATGGTGGAGAGGAGGTAGGGTGGGTACAGGTATTGTACATTTTTGTTTCAGGCAATAAAAACCAATTTTAACAGGCCCCACCAGGTAAATTGGGATTTCTAATGCGTTTTGAAAATATCCACTGCCTGTACATTTTTGCATTTACAGGATACGTTCAAAACTGGTGGCGGGCACCACATGACAGGTTACCCTATGGTTGCGAGCTTGGCACCCCCAAAAAGTTTCAAAAACTTTGTACTTTGATAAGAACAGAAACAGGAGTGTTGGTTTTCTTACTTCTGTCTTATTGATGGTCTTCATTTCTGTTGGATGACACGTCTGGCAGTAATGAGGGAATTCAGACGGTATAGTCCATTTTCCTGTAATGAGAAGTGGCACGTGACGACTAAAGGGCTTTTTCAGGATGTAGTGTAGAGGACTTGTCATGGTGTCCATTTTCCCAATGAGGGAGTTGAGGTCGGACAAGGAAAGGTGATGGTTTGTTGGGGATCCTCGATTCTGTCGGTTGAAGGCAGGACTGTTGCAGATGTGAGGTTGAATGAAACTCCGAGAAGATAAATTCTAGTGTCGGAGTGAGTCATGACTTCATTAAGTTAATGCTGGCAAAGAAGGTGGGAAGGGGGAGGCCAAGGAGAGGGCATCAATGGATTGTGCGTGACTGCGACGGCGATCATAGTAGAGCTTGGGTTGTTGTAGATCCATCCCCTCCCTCTGTTGGAGGGCATTCCACGAAAGGACCAGTTTGGTCCGAAATCGTGGCGAAAATAGGGAGGATGGTTGCTGGGGAAGTTCGTGATAAAGTGGAACTTGTTAATGAGGAAGTGAAGTCTCTTGGCTTCTTGATGGCTTGAAATAGTTGTGAGTCGTGAATTGTGTGAGAGCTGTCGGCGACGCTGTGACAGGCTGGGGAAATGAATGTCATGAAGCGGAGTTCTCTGGCCCATCTTTTTATTTGGTTATGTTGCAAAAGTCTGTCGGCAACAGATGAGCCTTACCTGTTGATGGCTTACGGTGGGCATTGTTTTGTCAGCGAGCGTGTGGCAAAACAAGGGGCGGAATGTCTTTCTGCAACGGGTTGTCAGCGACAAGGCGCGTGAGTCCAGGAAGATGTGGATGCGAAGTTAATAATGAATGTTGGCAGATGAGGTTATCCATTCGCAGATGAAGGACTTGCAGTGGGATGATGCAGGTGGTGCTGGGTTAGAAGTGTGTTGCATGTAAAGAGAGTCGGTGATTGCACGATCCATGAGGGCATGAATTTCATTTGAAGAACCGGGCTTGGGACGTTGCCGGAATTGGCCAGTGAAACGAACAGTGTGATGCTGATAATCGTCGGCGAAGGACGAATATCTGGAGAGCTTCAAACAACAGCAGGCGCAAAAGATGGTCAGGGAAAGATGGAGTCTCGAAGAGATTCCAATGGCGGGTAGTAAGGACGTCAGTCTGAACGAGTTGCAGACAAAGTTGGCGAAGGGCGGCAGTGTCAGAGAACTGCGAACGATGAGCAGCAAACGACGACAGTCCAGTAAACTGTAAATGACATGCAGGGAATGATGACAGTTCAGAAGAGCTGCGGTAGTTTGGGAGAGCTGCGAACGACAGGCAGTAAATCCAGAGCGTCCAGAGCAGTGAGGACGACAGTCAAGACGAAATGCTGACAAAGCTGGTGCAGGACGACAATCTGGAAGAGGTGCGGACGACATGTGGCGAATGGCGATGGTCTTGAAGAGCTGCACGTGATAAGACAGCGACAGTCCAGACGAGCCGCAAAAGACAGCCGGCAGTTTCGATGAAAGAGATGACAAGTCTGGTGGTGAATGTTGAGACGTTGAGTGGGCTTGCTGGTGGGAATGAAGTCAATAATGCAACGTTTCCAGGCGAGTCTTTCTTGATTTTCCCATGCTGCGAAGACAGTCGACTCGGTGATTGGTGTCGGTGGTGGCATGTTGTTGTCTTGGTGGGGAATATGAAGGTAAAACAAAGATGTACGGATCCGCCGGAGGAGGGCTTGCTAGTGGGAACAGTGTTCTTGAGACGGAGATACGGTTTGGGTCCTTGGGTCTAGCCATGCTGTGAAAGTCAGTCGGCAATAGGAGAAGCGGAACTGCTGACAGGTTGAGGGGTGAGTGACGAGACCGAGAGTGGATGGCAGACGACTTGAATTTCTTGCGGTGTTGTTGTGGTGTAGAGTTCTTGCGTTGACCGCAATGGATGGGCGATATGGGCGAAGGACTTGAAGAATGTGGCTGGAAATCCGATAAATCCGTGGTGTTGGTAAGACAATGACATCCGGTGGAGGAGAAATTGCTGGTGGTGATGGTGTGCTTAAAGAGAAGTTCCTTGTCGTGTCTTTAGAACTTGCCATGTATCAGGCTACAGGAGGAGCACAGCTGCAGGCAGATGATGGCTTGTCGGCGAGGACTTGTTGTCGGCGAGATGATGGTGTTGGTGAGACGAGAGAGACCAAAGAGACCGTAACCAACAGGCACTTGAGGAAAAAGGATGGCAGGCCATTGCACCTGTAAGCTTTTATAGGAGGGCTGTGCATAATGCATGCACAGTTGGCTTGCGCAGCTGGCCGGATGTATGAAGCCAAAAAACCTCAAGAGAGCAAGCATTATTCGAGGAAGAATACAAAAATGTACAGGTAGTGATATTTCGAAAGGCAATTAGAAACTGCACTTGCAATCCGCAACCTACAAACCATACTTCAGCAATTTTCAAAGAGTTAAACAAATCAAGATGCCTCATCCTCAAATCCATCACCACTGAAGAACACACTACTAGAGAGAAGCACGCCAGTCTATACTGGAAATGATTCCTGCCAAGTAGTAGATGCGCGTCTGTCTCCAGTTTTGAAAGTGCGCGTTTTTGAAGTTTTAAATCCATTTAACAAACAGCAGCTGTTAGTAGAAATAAAAATCACTTTATAAATATTATTACATCTACAAGTGTAGCCAGTGTAAATTTTATCAAAATCAAAATTTGATAAAATTTAACTATTGTTCATTAAATTATTTAAAGCGAAGAAAGCTGTACTCTGTTAAACTGTAAAAGTTAGAAATGAAGTTTACGTGGATTACCCCCCCCCCCCCCAATACACACAAGAAGTCGAAGCCCATCCACTTTCAAAGAAGCACCAGCTGCTCCTGTTTTCAATGCCTCTGAGACACTTTAAACATGTGAGCATGCTTTCTAACTATAGATGGTGCCACTTTTCAATTCTGCATTGTTACATAAAGACAACAATTGCACTATCTAATGCTGTCTTTCTCCTTTGTCAGAATCCTAGTAACAAAATTATTCTTTGACTAAATTGTTTAACAGTAAAACACAGTTAATGTCACCTAATTCTTCTGAAAGCCTACAGTCTTGAATACTATGTGCTGACTGTACACCAAACACCATGGTTTACACCCGACTACCCATTCCGGACTCCAACTACGATATCTACAAGTTTAGTTGCAACCGAGCATTTCGATTAAGGCTCAAATGTGTTCATGCACCAACTAGTAAGTTTGCTTTCATTGCAACTAAGCTGCTATTTTAAGCGTAATGGCCAGTTTAACAACTATTTTGTGAGTGGCACATTTGCTAATACCCAATGCTGTTTTACACAATATTGACCTGGTCACCAACACTAATATTATTCTTAAAACTTTCCAAATTTACTTGAAAAACTAGTAACCGCTGATTACAGCGGTTGCCAGCCAACATTATTTCCCTCTTGTATTTTCGGTGAAGTAAATTAGGTCGTTAACCATCATCGGAAGAAACCAAAACACAAACTTGTCCAAATTTTACGTTGGTTAATTTCTTTCCATTTGTAAACAATTTTTTTTAACGTCTGTGGTAATTTAGAAAAATTAAAAAAAACTAGTTGCACCATCTATGATGGAATTTACAAACATTGGCATTCACCCTACATTTTAGTCTCCCAAAAACGTAATCACCAAGTGCTCATCCACAGGTAATGCAGGTGCTTACCCACAGATTATCACCAGGCACTCGCCCACAAATAATCATGTTCAGGCGGTCACTCACAAGAATCGCCAGATGCTTACCCATAGCTAATCACCAGATGCTCACCCATAGCTAATCTCCCAAGTGTTTACCCACATGTGATCTCCAGGCACCCATCCACAAAAAATCGTGTGCAGGCAGTCGCCCACAGGTAATCACCAACCAGGAACTCAACTGAAGGACAATTTTTTATCGCCTCCTAACTTTTAACATCCAAAAAAAGTATTCACCAAGTAATCACCCATCGGTAGTCACCAGGCATTTGCCCACAAGTAATCAACAAGAAATCACTTGAAAGAATGTATTTTTTTACACCCTAACTTTTAGCCTCCGAAAAGCAATTACCGGTGTAATGGAACTCGCTATCTACAAACTTGGCAGCAGCCCACAGGTCACATGTGGTTTGCTTGCTGTTGGCATCATGTTAATAAACCAGGTTCATCTCCTAAACTGTGTTTATGTTCGGAACCCCACTGGTCTCTCTCCCTCCCACTTAATTTTGGTCAAACTTAAGGATACGAAAATAGCGACCTCCATTTGCAATTAGCTGCACTTGTTGGAAGATGGGTTTTCAGCAAGGTACCGTCCTTGTCTGCAAAAGGTTTTATATATAAAAATCCCATTAATGCACGTTTAAATCTAATGTAGATCCAAGTACGAGGCATATAAACATGTTTGGGATGATAAATATAAACGTGTCTCTCGGTGAGAAATTCAGGATACCGAAGGAAGTGTTTGAGAGGGACAAGGCGCTGTTGTCTATTATTCTTGCCTCTATTTATGTTGAATTTAATGGCAAGACATTCCAACAAATTAAAGGGGCACCAATGGGGTTTTCATGGTCCCCCATTATATAAAAAATGGTATTGCAGCATTTAGATTGATATAAAGTTGACCAATTTCTGGAGTTAAAACTTTGGAAAAGATTCATTGATGACATCCTAGCCATTCTTAAAAAGCAAGAAGTTAAACGTATGCTGGCAGCCGTGAATGATTGGACACCAGATCTTGCATTCACTAGTCAGGAAGAGAGTGACGAAGGTGTGCTGCCGTTCCTTGATCTTGAGTTGAAGAGGAGTGTAGGAAGTGTGGTTTCCTACAGGCCCTATCGAAAACCAACTATTACAAACGGGGGAATTGAGTATAGATCAGGGCATCAAAGCAAGTCCTTGAAATGATTTCCCTAAATGAGTTCAGGAGACATTTGAGAAACACCTTAAGGGTTGAGGGAGTGAAGCCACATCTCAAATAGACTAGAGGGAAGTATATCAAATTGGGCTACCCACCCGGTTTGGTGATGAGGCTAAAATTGAAGACCATCGGGATGGAAAGACAACAAGGAGAAGTTGAATGTAGATGCGAAGAGCAATGTGAACAACCGAGAGCAAGTCTGACATATGGAGAAGGGAGTGAGTGATAGGATCCTAAGAATTTTCAGAAAGCAAGGGTTTGATGCCTTTTTTAGGCAAGAGGACTCGATTAAGGAGCATCTTTTAACACCAAGAGAGAGCAGCAGGAAATGAAGACTAGGGGAATTGAACGCTCATGGGAGGAAGATTCTTTATGAAAGATTAAAAACACCAGAGAAGAAGTATATCATGTACTGTGCAGTAATTGTGATGCCGCTTACGTAGGAGACACACGAAAAGGAGTTAAAAATAAGAGTTCGGCAACATATGGCTGATGTAAGAAATAATAAGGAAGAAAATGGCGCCGTAGTCCACCACATGAAAACACAGCACTGGATTAATTGAGAGAGTACTCGACCACTTTTAGTTTCGAAAAACATCGTTAATATCCGTACTATGAAACTTCATTACAAAACGAACAAAAGTCACCAGAAAAACGATCACGTTCACAAAACACACTCACACTGTCTAGTGAATTTTCGATAGTTGCCTACTATCTTCCTCAGGCCTTAAAGTTAGTTTCGACTCTGTTGGCATCCAGTGTAAACAGAGTCCAAACTAACTTTAAGGCCTGAGGAAGTTAGTAACTATCGAAAATTCAGACAGACAGACAGCATGACAGTGCTAGACAGTGTGAGAACCTTTTGTTGTGAAAGTAAGCGTTCTTCTGGTGTACTTTTAGTTTCAAATTCAAAGAAAGATTATTGCCATAGAGGTTTGAAATCTTTAGCAATAAGATGATGAATATCCAGGCACCCTCCATCCCTGGAATCCAGTATCTCGTAAGAAGAGATCTACATGAACGTCTCGCGGAAGAGTGGGGACGACCTATTCCATATAGGAGGCCACGTAAGCCACGCATGTTTTCAAATAACAACAGCAAGTGAAATGTAACCCAAAGCACCGAATTACTTCAAACTTAGCCTGAAGATGACAGTTAATTTTTCCATTATCCTCCGGTTGAATCGCCGAAAATTTGCAAAATTCGACTAATTTCGTCGATGTGATAATGTGCATTGTTGGACTTTTTCACTATTTGAATTTCTGTACTCTCACAGTATCATGTGTTTACGTATTTTTATAAAAGTCGATCAAAACAACGCTCATCGAGTGCATGGTTCATGAGAAGCAGCGAAGTAGCGATGTTTCAGGGACGTAACGGCGAAGTATTGCGAAGCAATGAACCGGACCTTCCACACCTTGGTGAATGCGAGACGTGCACAGGCATTCCCAATCGATGGTGATCTAGCGATGTCGACCTTTCACTACTTCAAACCAAACCACTTGATAACAACCAGGGAAAGGCCACCACGGTTAATCATATCAGCCAAGTTAATCACACCGACCAACAGTTAGAAAGTAAAATGAAAACTAGAACATTTTTACTCGCAGTAGTAATTTGGCTAATGGGATTAATTAGCAGCCCCTCCCTGGTTGAATGATATCACTACCTTCAAATCTGACCCTTTTTAGAAGCTTGGTACCTTCTCTTACGCCAGTTTTGATTGGGGGGGGGGGGGGTTGCATACCGTTCATAAAACTGTGAACGTACAAAATGTCATACCACCTTATCCTCAACTCCTATATTTTTTTCTGAAGGAAAATTTCACACTTGCTATTGCTCAATTAGTCCTTGCACCAATTGGTAAAGAACTCCGCCAAGAACCCTGCAAAGTTATTAAATTCTTTGGCCTTTGCGAGTAGTGATATCAAAATGCATAGTTATTTGGTTTTCGTTTGACATCATTCACCTTTTTTGTGAACTGTAGACTTAAATTTTGCTTGTTTATTAGTTTCTTGGAGTCTTTTAAGTCAGCTGAAGTTGTAGTTTTCAAAATAATGAACACCGATACAAGTATTACATAAACCGGAGGTTGCTTTTTTGGAGAAAAAAATATTTTAAAAAAGTGCGGCTTATAATAAGTGTGACAAATTGGTACATGATTGCGTGAACTGAATGCTAATTTTTCTATTGCAGAAGAATATCTCACTTGCAAGCGGCGACAAACCATGTTGAACCAATTTGACAAGTGGTTTGTGGACTCTTATAAAGTGCTTCATCCCAGCTTTACTACTACTACTGCTACCACTTTTCCCCCGGTAAGATTAAAGCAGCTAAAATTGCAGATACCATGGTAAAGCACAACTGTACTAACTCTTAAAAATTCCTTAATATTTTTTTTGGGTACGAGCTATTGAATTATGTTGGTTTGTTTGCTTAGAAGCAGTAATTCTATTACAAACAAAAACGTCAAGTGTGCCGTAAAAAAGGGGTTATATGATTGAAGTTTCACTTGGAAAAATGTACACGAATAAAAATTGATGATTTTTAATTAAAATATTTAATATTTCATATATTTAAAACGTAAAGCACAACAGCACTAAACAGATGCAATTTTCTCAATTGTACATTTGATTATTTCAATTAAAAATCATCAATTTTTATCCGTGTATATTTTAACAAGTGACGTAAAACTTCAATCACATAACCCCTTTTTTTACGGCACACTTGACGTTTTTGTTTGTAATCCGTGTACCTTTTTTACAGCTATAGTGTTGCGCTACAAGGGTTTATGCATGCAGTCGATTGTTGCTGGCTTGTTTGAAACAATTCAACTCAGCTGTGAAAGCCTGCATCTACAAAATAAATCTGTCATTCTATCGTTTCTAGCTTAGTTTGGTTTAAATCTATATGCGTTTAGCTGAAACACGGGTTTCGTTCATTTTACCCTTCAACAATCAATTTTTTTAGCAAAGACATGGCACGTGTACGGAGAATGGATTTGGAGTTTGTTGAGTGGCAGTGTTCATAATTACAATGGTTAAAACAATGTAAAAGAACCAAAATGATCGTTCAGGGACCCGTTAACTCCGAAATGGCTCGACGAATCGAAAAAGTGAGGATGACGGCCAGGGAAATTTTTTGCTTAGATCATGTTTCAGATATTAGGTAGGTGCAGTAGTTTTTTCTGAAACCATGTCACACAAGAAGAACAACAAAAAGAAGTAGTAAACAGTTTTCAAAATTTACGCGTAGATCCCTACTTTTACTCTTGCACGGAATTGCATAAAAGTTGGTGTAAATATACCTTCCATACTTATCTACTATCTGGCCTAGTTTGGTTAAAATATATCTAATAGGAATGGAGAAATTAATAGTTTTAGTTTTGCTGGAGAGTGGATTTCAATCATATATACAGGGTGAGGCATGCATGAAGTGTTACGAACCGATATCCTGTGAATGGCTAATAAGAGAATAATAATGATAGAAATGCAATGATGGATGTGATGGGGGATGTTTACATGAGAAAAAAGAAATGACTTTGAATTGATTTTTCAAGGTCATCCTCGTGCTATCTTCCAAACGATATACGATACGGTAGGGATCGACCGGATACGGTTCTGGGGGATCTGGGTCGGTTCTGGATAATTTGATGTCAGTACCGGATCGGTTCCGGATCTACGTTCCGGATCTGGGCCAGTACCGGGTAATTGACACAAAAAAACGAAATAAAGGTGTTTATTTTTTTCCCTTTATAAGTTGCAACTATCGTATCAATTTTTGCTTTGTTTCACATTATTTTCTTACATTAAACACTTAGAAGTCT
Source organism: Lithobius niger (assembly GCA_023313725.1). NCBI lineage: Eukaryota > Metazoa > Arthropoda > Chilopoda > Lithobiomorpha > Lithobiidae > Lithobius > Lithobius niger. The sequence continues at coordinate 37,532 of JAHWFP010063580.1, forward strand.
AATGCTGTTATGAGTAACAGTACAGTATAATTGCATGTAGGCTACAGAACAGTTTTTGCAATGTTGCTAAATTCTGCAAATTTTTTTGGCAAAGAATCTGACCAATTTTACTTTGAGTTATAGAAATACGAGTAAACAAATGACGCTCAAACTCAAAAATGTCAATACTCATCACATCAGTATTGCGAATTTTCGATAGGCATTACCCGAAAATAAATATTTTCAGTCCTCCTATCTTCGTCAGGCAGCAAGAAACGTGTGAACTACAGTCTACATAATTGTATTTACTCTTCAGATGGATCGAATTCAACCGAGAACGATTCAAACTTGACGCGTCTCAAACGACGAGACAAACGACGCGATTCAAACAGACACGTCAAGTTTGAATCGTTCTCGATCGAATTCGATTTTGTTTTCCCTCTGCTAAATGAGGAAGCACCTGCATACCCAAAAATTATGCAGTTTGCCACCCCAGACTTGATACACCAACTTAATATCCAGTGGAAACCATTCCTTACAACACAGGAAGGGGGCACCACCTCCCAACAGCTAGTACTGCTTTTTAGGAGCCAAGTCCCACTGAGAAAATCGCCAAATTCAAATTTGTTTTTTCCGTTGACGTTTGTAGTTGCTGGTTGTGAACAGAACTCTGGGCTTGGCCTGATGAAGATGACAGAAAATTGGCCACCGAAAATTCGCCTGTGATTGACAGTTACAGACTTTTTGGTGTTGCGTATTTTTGTCGTGAGTATTTTCCCTAAAACCAAAGTAAAACAGCAGTGATGTCGATCTATAAAACTACTAGGCTAGATAATTAATTTTTTGCGAAATAAGTTAACCCAAAAGCTAATTGAGCAAATAGCAAGATAAGCACCATTGGATAACTCTCGGAAAAGCAATTCGAATGGGTATTCAAACATCAAAATATGACCGAGTTATGGATTTGCATGCGAGTATAAAACAATACTGCCATTTTAATGGTATGAATTTGAAAAAAAAGTCTTGTATTCGGAGAAATACCATAAGGCAGCAGGAAAAAGCCAGTTGAATATTACGAGTGCGGGAAGGCTTTGGCGGCACAAGTCTCGTTTAATGTCATTTAATGAGACACACAATTCTAATCTGCTAAACGAATCTGTTTGAATGCGGCGAGTGTGAAAAAGTTTTTTTTGCAGAAATGTTAACCTGAAAGTGAAATTGGTATTAATTGCAACATTGTTTAAGCTTAATTAGACTTGTCTCATTGCTGTCTGCACTCCTCCGGGACTAGTTGGAAAAATATCCAATTATTAGAGCCCACCCCTTTAAAAAGTGATAAGGCCTTCTAGTTTTTGTTTTGGTAAAAAAATTGCAAATAAAACGAAAAAATACTACTCCCGAGAAACACTTAATTAAATTTTAGTGGATTAATGAGGTTGTCGTGTACAAGTTTCACCAGACAAATGAGACACAGGTATTAAATAAAAAGTCATCCGAATTTTATTTTACATTTTCCAGGTCACCACTCTGGCCGCAACGTGGCAAGTCAATTGGTTACCACCGTCTTGCATGCAATATCGATAACCCTTGGAATCGATAACCCCTTCAATGACAACTGTGCATTTACTATAAACTTAACTTATGCTTGTTGTGCATTTTCTTCTTTTTCTTCTTTGCGCTGCTAAACTTTTTCGAAGCGTCGTCGTCATTGTCTTGTACTAATTTGTGCTTTTGAGCTAGTCTGAAAATGTAATAAAGCGTGATGGTGAAACAAAAAACCGCCTCGACACGATTTGAAAATGTAAAATACAACAAAGCAACTGAATACATGATAAATAAACAAACACATGGTTCTTTTCGTGGAGTTTACCAGAAGCTGCCTGAAGAAAGGTGGTTGTGTGCAAGTTCAAGATTTTGGGTTAGAGTTCGAAGTCATTCTGCGGCATTTTTAAATCAGATTAAAAGAAAAATATAACATCACTCTTCTCATTGTCCAAACCGGAAGTAACTAAGAAAGTGAAGCTTTTAAAGCTGTCTAATCTATCATTATTTTTTTTTTTTAAGTTTTTTCACTAAAGTCTATGTTTCATTTGACGCAAATGTTTATTTTAAAGATTTTGAAACTGTTCTAAAAAAAAAGGGACCCTGGCATCGTGCAAAGTCCCTGGAGATCGACTGGTTGGGCTTCTTTGCTATTGCTACGGGGTCCATTCTGGATGTGATCTCACATGCTTAACGTGGTTAAGATTTAAAATTGAGTTTTACTGCAAGTCTTAGATCTGACCTGTAGAAGAGCTGTCTAGTGAGATTCAAACTGAGTGGTTTTTCCAACAGAGCATTCATTTGTTTCAGATGACTTGACAAAATTGAATAATAATTTTAAAAATTTATACAGATTGTTGATCCTCGTAACTAAAACTTTGTTCGACCAACCAACCAAGCTTGAAGTCCTTCACTTAGGCCATAATAACCCCATCACACCTACCATCTTAACAATGCACCCCTTAAACATGCTAAGACTCTTGGTGTCATTATTGAGAGTAATCTCAAACCGAGTGCCTAGAGCATTGTAGCTGCAAGGAGAGCAGACTCTGCCCTCGATCAGATTAGGCAAATCTTTCCTTCCTCAATGTTCACACCATCACATCAAAAGTACTGTACGTATACATTAGGGATGTGCGATACTCGAAAAATTCGAGCAGCGCCGAGTACGCAACCTATGCTCGAACTCGGCTCGTTGCTTGCATCCATACTCGGAAAACTCGGATCCAGTGAAAATGCGATTACTTCGCCAATTTTTGACGGATTTTGACGTTTAAATATAGTAATATACCCAATCCATCGTCTCGACGAGAGCTTTCAGGTCAAAAGCCACAAGTTCAAGACCATTTTAAAGTTATATCCTAAAAACTAGAAAACCAGTTGTAGACATTGACCCGCACAGTCCATTAAGCAGCACCTTAGTTGTTATTACACTAGCAAGTAAAAAAGACACTTGCACAATAAGTGTGTTAACCAAATACTCGAACTCGGCTCGATACTCGATTCTTCTGTTGCAAAATCTGCTCGGCTCGGCTAGAATTAAAATTATTCTACTCGCACACCCCTATTATAAATTTGTCCGCCTCATCTTGATTTCTGATTACAGGACTAGGCCTTTTCTTGGCCAAAGTTAAGATCGTCCTAGAAGCAGTCTAAAGACTTGCCACCAAACAGGTTCCAAGCCTATGTAACCTTCCTTATCAAGACCGCATACGCCTGATAAACTTAAAAATATCTTGAAACCCGCCGGCTTCGAGGTTATATTTTACAAACCTTCAAAACTGAAAAAGATCAATATGATCCAAAAGGACAAGTTGTTTGCGGAATCTCGGCGGCCAACTTGAGAACACCCCCACAAACTTCATATTCATAAACTCTATGCTTGCACTCTGCTTTGTAGATCGTTCTACAATTATAGAGTGGTGAACCCATAGAATGATCTTCCTCATTACATTGTTTGTGCGCTAAGCCGGAATGCCTATACAGCCAGGATCTATCGCCGTCTCTTTTTTTGGGTGTTGAGAATCGTAAACAATTAACAATGAAACATGTGTAACGACTAAGGCTGTATCGAACGAGAATTTTTCAGCCGAACTGAACAAACCTTAAACAAGCCGAACACCGAACACTTCCGAACCGAACAAAAATGTACCAAACCATACCAATCTATCTTAAACTAAAATGTAAAAGAATTCAGTTCACAAAATTTCATCAAAGCACAAGTTTCTAAAACAAATGTAGCTATTTTCACATGGACTTGTAAGACCATAGATGTAGAAACTCTGTTTAAACATAAAAAAATCTCCACTACTTTTATATTTTCCCTTGTAACTTCTGAATTGTTAGAGCTAGGAACTTGTGGTTCGGACCAACGAAAAGCTGACGAAAAAACGTTCAAAATGGTGTAACATCAAAATCCGTCGATTAGAACCGAATACCCTCTGTTAAGCCATGTTCGGTTCGGTACAGCCTTAGTAACGACTAAATGTCTAGCCTACACAAATCTATAAAAACCTCGTTACTGTACGAGTGTAACACAATACACGCAGTTTTTAGTTTACCCTATAAACAAAGTGTCAGTTTCTTCCGTAAGTGCTGATATTTGTTAATTCGTACACAAGGTACCTTGTCAATAAATAAAGAAAACTTAATAAAGAAGAAAACTTTAATGCAGACTGCTTGCTTCGTGTACCTTGTCAGTTTTGCAAATACGTGAGTCCAGGAAATCACACTAACCACCACGATGAAAACTACAATGTTCACTTAATTTTCGGTCAAGTTGCTACACCCATTCACCTTTAGCAATGAGACGATTCACGACTCCAAAACATCCATTAATGAACATCCCAGGACCAACATATAACGGCATTGACAGATTGGTGGCACCCACGCTAGCAGCCAAGCATGACGCCAAGAGTAATATCCAGATGAAAGATAAAGATCATTGATCCAACAGGACAAGCGCGTGCATTTGAAATTTGCGAACTTTTCAACATGTAGTTACTAGTTTCGGATGTTTTTTAGTAGTATGGTTGGACAACTTTTGAAGAGATGAACGGTTGTAACTCTTGGACTTATGTCGTTTTTAAACCACTGTAAATGCCGGTTGCCGGTATTTCGTGTTTTGCCCAAACGTTTTAGGTATCAAAAATAGTCTCGGAACAACCTTTCTTCCACAGCTTACGTCTTTGATAAAAAAAATGTACTTAAATCGTAACTGATAATTAGATCGTGCTCATTAGTTGTGAATTTTTTTTTATCGGTTTTCATACTGTACTAGAGTTAAACCTTACCCTTACAATAGAATTTTTTTAGGTTTCTTAAACAACAATGAATGCCAAAGTGGTTGTTTATAACCTTTTTAAGAGGTATCAATGTATTCAGAAAAATGAAAAATTTATTCCTTACCCTTTCATTGATACAGTTCCTTTTGCACCCTTTTCTAGCGCTTTCACCCAGTCGTCTTCTGATCCTTTGACGGCATACTGGCGCAGATCAATGCCTTGCAATCTATCAAACTGTTTTCGTTGCTTTTGTTCAATTTCTTTAGCAGCCTTACCCTAAGGAAAATTTTATGAAGTAGAGTATCAGTATATTAAGACAAAGCAGTTGCTAACCAGGGGAAGAAGAGTTTATAGCTGGACTATTGTTTCCTCGCATTCTACAGCAAGGTAGCCAAAAATAAAATTTGAAACGTGAAAATAGTTTTTACTTATCCTAAAATATTTACCTTTACTCTTGGCATATTTTGTCACTTAAGATTTTAAGTGCGATTTTGTGGCCTTCTTAATTCCCGGCATGCACAGCCACCACTCCTCATTTTCGTTTTATAAACCTCCGGGTTCGACAAGAGCGGGGCAGGTTAGTGGTTTATCGTAAAGATAAGTATTTTACGATGAGTATAAGCTATTTTTACGTTTCAAATTTGGTTATTATTTCCACATGCGGTATACTCAGGATTTGTACATAATGGAGAAAACCATTTTAAGGCTCTTTGCACAGTCGACTATCAAAAATTAACTTTTAATTCTAGTATTTTGCTAGACGTTACCATTGTGCTCTTACAGTTTTGCACTTCGAAGCTAAACAGTCAATCACAAACATTATGTCCTTCCTCCCACCAACGGACAAGGAGGAAATGGAAGAGCACTTGTTTAGCTGCCCCTTCCGCCAAAAATTGCTTGCACTGCACGGCACCTCTTTCTTTCTCCAGTCCAATCCGATGAGAGCAACGCTCACTGAAGAAATGGATTTGGCTGAGAAATTATGCCTGTTCATTTATTTAATTTTATACTTGTATTGATATTAGCATTAACCTCATTCTAGACAAAGTACATTCACAAAATTCAAGGTCGTTTCAAGGATCCAACAACAAAAATTCCAATTTTCATAGTTTTTCAAGCCTTGAATTTACAGCTTTCCCAATTTATGGCTTTTCAAGGAATTCAAGGCCGTGTACAAACCCTGAACATGTACGGTATATTTATGGTACATTTTCAGTGTCAATTTCAACTTTTTGTCTCGGACATCTCTATCCGTATGGGTGAGACTAGGACGGGTGTGCAAAACTGTGTTAGGCAACATGGCGGACACTAGAAGCAGGAAAGAGGAATATGGCGTCGCAGTACACCACATGAACACTACACACTGTGTTGAGTGGAAAGGCACTCAGACACTAATTGTCGCTAATACAGCTATAGAAAGGTATCTCCGCTGTTTGGAAACCTTGGCAATCCAGGCACACCTCCGTGATCACCGATATCTAGTGAGTCGACTATCGAGGCACCTACCATACACTCCATCCAGTATTTGACGAACGGTGTAAGAGATCGCCTTTAGCGTCAATGGATTGAATATTATGATAAATACAGTAAGCTACACGAGCGGGCAGAATTCTTTAGTTGATGGTCGTATCAGTAATGATGTAAACCAGAAAAAATACATTCCCAAGTTGCCTAACAAAGACAGCAGGAAGAGACTGAACATCACCTTCAAAGCTGTTGAAAAGCAAGTACCGCTGGTATTGCTTGTTAGATTTTGCATTTTGATGGAAAACAGAAGAAATATGGGAAACAAAATAAGGGTTACTATTGCTATAAATTGTCTTCAGAACCAAAAAAGGTATCCAAATCAATTTATACTGTACAACTTTACTAAATAGGCTAAATCCCACTAAAACAATTACCAGTTCCTCTTCAATGGTTTCCTTCAGTGGCTCCAATACAATATCTTGTTGCTCCACCATAGTTTTTGCAACTTCAGCTTCAGTGATAGAATTTAGGTGCTAAAGGTTTAACAGAAAAACAAATTTGTGCTATAAAGACTAACAAACCAAACAGATACAGTAACTGTTAAAATCCCTTTACCTGAACCATTCTGCGAATCATGCGGTTGAAGAGGCCCAACAGCTGTGTGGCTGGAAGATCAAGATCTCCTGCTATTGTGTCGACAGTCTTATGTTGCAGACCGAGACCTAGAAGTAGTGCCTACAAAATAATTTCATTTTCAAATTAGCCGCTTAATGGCCATTTGCTAAGCACGTCTGACTGGTTGGAAAGCTTAACAAACCGACTGAACAGCGCTCAGATGAACATCGCCAAACTTTTGCAAAAAGTAAAGTCGGGCGAGAGAAGGAAGCAAGTCCATGATGAGATGGTAGTCGGCCATGTTCTGCGAGTAAAGCTCTAGCCTTTTGATGTCGTATTTGGATAAATTGGTGTCCAATTCAGCAATCTCCATAGCTAAAAATTAAATCAAATGAAATAAGGTTACCACCGAGTACAGGCTGTCAATCAGTAGAAGCAAACTCAACACCAAAGTCTGACCAACATTAATACGTTGGACAGGGGGTAAGAATTAATATCCGAATATTGGAACTAGTTTCCATTACATACTGTGTTAGAGACAGAGAGCAAAGTAAAATTCTACCAAAAGGCAGCATTTGAGAGATTCAGCCTATAATTTTCAGTTACAAATGTTTTAAAAAGCAATTTGGCAGCAAATTTTTTTGAAGGCCATGCGAATGTTAAAATTATATTCATTAAACAAAAAAGCACAAAAATATTTTGGGGAACAATTATTCATTATTTGTATGCAGAGATTTTTGACTGGTGCAGCGGCTCCTGAGAAACATCAGTTTAACTTTGTATAGCATTACACATACTCAGGGTGTCTCCAAAGGGGAAACAGCAGTGCCCAATAACTTTTTGTCCAGCTGTTGTCCTACAGCCCAAACGGGAGAATCAAACATTTTGAATGTGGGGGAGGTTGAATGTTACATCATTCAAAACAACTAAAAATGATGAGAACATCACTGCAAACCGTTCTGTTATTGGTGCTCGCGAACGTAAATGGCAGCCCAAAATGCTGCGTAAAATATTTGCGCCCTTCGGTCTTGCTATTCTCTGCCAGTAAACAAGAAAGGGCGCTGGAAATTTACCTTCCGTCAATGTGTGCTTTTATCAATGACAATTCACAAAGTCTAATTTTCCTATACAAATTCGACAAAAAGTTAATGCGGTGCAGTCCGACTTTTGAGACATGAGACAAATATTTTTAGTTGTGCCGCTTAATTTGTTAAGGAAGTTGCTTTACATTTTTATTTCGGGGGGGAAGGGGCTTTATTATTAGTTTGGTAACAAGTAAATATCTAAGCATTGGGAGCATTTGCAACTTACTTGCTGGCTTTTCTTGATATGCTTTATTCTGCAAAATACTCAAGCCAAGGGAAGGATGGAATGAACGGAATTGAAAGCCGAGAAGATTGACAAAACGACGGCGGAAATCTGCAACACAAGTGAAATGAAAACAAGTAGTTGAAAAAATTATGTTTATCATAACGTATTTTCAGCGCTGAATGGAATCATACACGCAATATTTAGAACAACACAACATACTCGATTAATGGAATTAATCGAGACGGGGAGGGCATCCATGTAATCTGATGGATAATCAAATTAAAGATCTTATGGATAATCGAATTAACAAGCAAAACCAAGAAATTAAATGTTTCTTTGACTTCTCTGGACAGAATTCTATGTTGCAGAACCTGGTTTCACTCTGAAAGAAGAATACAATATAATTTCGGATTATTTTCTTTCATCACCTATAGTAATCCTTAAAGTGGTTACTATAGGTAGCAAGTCCTTATGCATGAATGAAACGCTCTCATGTCCATTTTAACCGCATAATTTAGTCTGGTAGATTCTGGCTGGAAAGCACGGTACGATTTCCTTTATAACTGGACAATTTATAATTATTATTACTGTATATTTGCGTGGTGTGCAACGAGATGCATTAGGATGGGAGGGGGGGGGGGAAGTTAACCAAACCATTCTAATAGATTTAATGTTATTCTTTTTGGGATATACAAAACTATTGGTCATAAGGAACCTTTCAAACCCTGTTCTTTGAGGCTTATTGCAACTGGTGGCGACTAACTCGAAAGAGTTCAATTTAGTAAGCTTTCTGTTGCCTGTTGCTGAACTTTTTCAAGAAGAGTACCGTTAAACCCCGTTATAACAATACCTCTTATAACAATAACCCTGTTATAACAATGCTGTTTTTGAGGCTCTTCAAGCAGCAATGCATGTAAGACTGATTGTTTATAAGATAAACCCGATATAACATTTTGTTTCCAAACTCCCATGAGCTATCGTTGTAAAGAGGTTTCACTGTACTACAGCCAAGAATGCCAGACCACATTGGCAAACTCCAGGTGCAGGCAAATAAGACCTTTGGAAAGAAGATTAAATGAGTTGGCTGGCCTCAATGGCTTGATGGGATTGAACATTTATTTACCTTTCCAGAATTCCTTCAACCAAGTGGAGTCATGCTGGCCGTCATCCTCATTTATTACTTTCAACATGATGCACGAATGTTCGCCGGTCAGATCATTCTACAAAATATAAGCATGAATGTAGTTCAATGCAAAAAAAAAAAAAATAACATGAGAATGATAAAAAAAAAATACTTGTGATACTGAGATAACTACTTACAGCTGTTTGTCGTAAGTAGACTGGTAGAAATTTGGATTTCTTCCAAAACCTACACACAAGGAATGATATTAGGTACTGTTGAATTACATACTACTAACAAAAATATAATTTATCCGTTCCTTATCAAGAAAAACGGACACATTCAAAGTCTTGTGTAAGGGAGCAACAATGAAAACGCAAATTCATTGAAAATGCAAATGAAAATGCAAATAAAAATGCAAATTCATTGCAAATGAAAATGCAAATTCTGGTACTCGAGTTCAATGTGGAAAGAACATCGACTTCATGATTGTGTGGAGGAAACACTACTACAAAAGAAAATACAACAGTTCGTGTTGCAGAAATTTTCAACAGACACTATTCTACAGGCTCTTGGTGTGGAATTACGCCGTCCGTCTTCTTCAGCCTACTCTATACTTTTCATGTTTATGTCTTATACGCTTAGATTTCAACGAAAGGATATTCTTCGTCCCAATACCCTTGCAAATTTCTGACAGTCTGGTTTTTCTGGAGTTGGAGGGGCTCAGAAGTCTGAACAACTGTCTTCGTCAGGCTACCACATCACCGCTCACTTCGTTGTCATCGTTAGTCGCTATTTGAACCAGGGGGCAGGCAAAAGCACTGAGAAGGTTAAGGCTGACAGACAACGTCACCATCTGTCGAGCCGATAAGGCCAATTTAACAGTGGTAGTCGATAAACATTGGCGTGACACGCAAGTGCATAATTTGCTCATCCAGAATGTACGAGGAGACTAAAAACAGACTGGGAAATAGGCCCACTAGTGACCTACTGCTTAGTCTCAGATGGTTGGTAAAAGAAGGCAACCTTAAGAAAACCAAGTGTGAAGGTCTAAAACCTCGGCTGCAACAAAGGCTTCCACATATTTTTGCACAAATCAAGATGCATAAAGAAGGTTCACCCTTGAGGCTAATTACTTCGGCAAAAGGAGGCTCGGGGCAAATGTTGTATTGACTTGTGGCAGCTCGGCTTGACAATATCAAGGTAGAAGATGAGGTTCTGGTATCGTATAAGTGGCAAAAATTTTTTTCAAGTCTAACGGATCGACTCATTTTGAGAATACTAGCTCTCTGGACCAAGAAAGCTGGAATGCCTGATGAAGTGTACGAGAAGGACAGGGCATTACTTACGGCGCTCCTTGCGAACATTTACGTAGAATATGAATGAGAAACGCTTTGGCAAACCAAGGGTGCCCCGATTGGGTACTCGTGTTCACCGGTGGTCGCTGAAATGGTGCTCCAGCACCTCGACACCTTTATAATTAAATCCTTTCCCGAAATGAAGCTATGGAGGAGGTTTGTGGATGAGGCCATTTCCATACAGATGAATGGGCAGTCCGCCAATGTGCAAAAAGTCCTAAATGCGTGCACTGATGATATCAGCTTCATGTACGAGGAAGAAGTAGAAAAACTACCGTACTGTTTTTGGATGTAGTACTGGAGAGTAGGGGGAGTGGCAGGATAGTTTACCAGCCTTATAGAAAACCTACAACACCAAGTAGAAGTATTCCCTGCAACTCAGGGCACCAGGTAGGCCAGTTAAAAGCAATAGCACAGAATGAACTCATTAGGATGGTGCAAAACTCGACGTAGCAAGGAAACACATGTTCAAGACCAAGGGAAGGTTTGTTGAGTTGGGCTATCCACCCGGGTGCCTAAACCGTATGATTAGTCGAGCAGTAGGCATGAAGAAAGACGGAGTGTGGAAGGCTGACCACCGACACAAGATCAAGGATACGGAGGTAGGACCACGAGTAGCAGTCACTTATATGGTGTACTTAGAACAATGGTTTTACATCATCCATCAAGAACGCAAAGGGCCTGAAGGATTGCCTGATGAAAAAGCATGCCATTCCTGATCGCAAAACACGAAAAAGAGGTGAAACCAGCGAGCAAGAAGATGGAGCCCTAAAGCACATCAAGAAGAGCCATGAAGGCGTTTAGAGAGTTCCGTGTGGGGATTGTGATGCCGTTTATGTAGGAGAGACAAGAAACGGTATACGCACGAGGGGCAAGTAGCACACGGCTGACACCAGGAATGAAGTTGTAACGAATGGCATTGCCGTCCACCACAGTAGACACCGAATAAACTGGGAAGCAGGGTTCGTACACCAGAAGTGAAACCATTGTCAAGGCCTTTTAAAGGCCAACTCCAAGCCAATTTCAAGACTGTTTTGCATATTAAATTGTTAAAAATTACCTTATTAAAAATAAATTTAATTTTTTTGCTAGCCTATACTCCATAATTGAAAAAACACCCATTTAACCCATTGCGCGCCACTAATTATTCAGAAATAAACCATCCCTGGCCATAATTTCCCGGTGTTAAGTATAAGAACTGACACTGTCCGCTTGATTAAATTGTTAAAAACTGTGTAACAAACTTTTTTATGTGTAATTTGTTGTGTTTTAATGTAAACAAATGCACCCATTTTTTTGGTAGCAAGATTAACAGCACAAAGGCTTCCAAAAATTACGAAAAAAGTTCTGAAACTAACAACAAAACCATCACGAGACGTCATATGACGTTTATGGCCTCCCAGAGACATTTAATGAGGACGTCATATGACGTTCGTGGCCCACGAAGGATTAAAAGTTATTTTGCTCCCATCGCGGGACAAGTTGCCTTTCCAATACCGCTCTTATATGTGAATACGAACGAAGGCACATCGTGTCGTTCACAGAAGATAAGCATCAGGCTGACGAACTATTTTTTATTTATTTATGAATTTAAGCATAAATTGACCGTATTTCAACAAACATAGTACGCTAACAAAATTCAAGGCTCTCACAAAAAAAATGCCAATTTTCAAGGATCTTCAAGCCTTGAATTTTTGGTTTTGAAATTTAAGGCTTTTCAAGGAATTCAAGGCCGTGTACGAACCCTGGGGAAGGCACTGTGACATTCCTGAAGTCTAACTCTAACAATGATGTGCATCTGAGAAGTCTAGAATTCCTGGCTATTCAACGCCACAGCCTAGAGATGACTGCGCTGACGAATATCCAGGGATCCTCAAACTCAAGCAACCACTTTCTGCTGAGAGGCGAGTTTAATAAGTCGCTGCGGGAGAAATGGTGTACCAACCTGCAAGTTATGGAGGCAATAGCTCCGCGTCGCATTCAAATAGCAGACGAACAATCACGACGAAGTGAAAGGTGATGTGGTAGTCTGGCGAAGACAGAAGTTCTGAGCCCCTCCAACTCCAGCGCAGTGGAGCAGCGGCAGCTGGTTGGGGCAGCGGTCTTGGAGGCACGGTTGCTAAAGGTCTACTTGTAGTTGGTGGTTGGTGTGAGTTTGAGGTCACCAACGGACCTGAGGTCTCTGTGGCAGCTTGCCCACGAGCATGTTCTGGGGATGGCCATCCTACAAGATACTGTGGGTAATCTGCTGTCCTAATTTCCTGGGGCTATGATTGTCCCCGACATGTTCCTCCTCATTGCTTATATTTAGTTTCTGTTGTCAGTTATGTTTTTTTATTTTTATTCTAAGTTTGTACCTTGTGTACGGTAAATACATAAATAAATAAATGAATAAATATAGGTGTAAGGGCCATTCAGCCTGTACTTTGCATGCCTGTATCAGATTCAAAGATTGAATACAGTGACATTGGAACAGCACTATACATTAACCAATTTAAAAAAAATTCTACATTAACCATTTAGTAAATAAATCTTATGTTTTATTGTTTTTTTGTATGTTTCTTGTTTTCTTTTGGAGACAGGTGTTAGCAGATGTCTAGCTCATCCCTTCCTGTGTATCATTTTGCTGACTCTCGGACAATAAAGTATTCAGTCGAGGGAGCTCTGTCAGAGCCTTTACCTGTACGTAGCGGGATTCCGCAGGGAAGTGTGTTAGATCCACTGTTGTTTGTCATGTTCATCAAATCCCTTTCCTCCAAGATTTCAGTCGACCACGGCATCTTTATGGACGACACTAAACTCTTTGCACCTTCTAACACACCTGAAACCGCTGCTATCCTCCAAGACAACATTCATCATGTTACTAACTGGGTGGAGGACATGAACATGAACCTTAACGAAAACAAGTGTTGTATCCTTAGGTCTGGCAACCAACGTCTTCACGCTACCTACGACCTTGGTTCTCATAAACTACTACAAGACAAGGCTAAACAGAAAAATCTTGGTGTCATTCTCGATGGTGATCTTTCCTTCTCTACACATGTCCAATCTGTTGTAGCCAAGGCCTATGCTGTGCTAGCAGCAGTCCAAAATACATTTGATGAGCTTCAACCAAAGATCTTCCTTAAACTGTACTGTAGTCTTGTTAGAAACATCATCGAATATGCAAACCAAGCTTGGTGGATCAGACTTGAACGCGACAAGGACAAAGTGGAAAGACTCCAGAGACGTGCAACAAAGCGGGTCATTGGTTTATCCAATCTGCCGTACAGTGAACGTTTACGACGACTCAAGACTTCCCACACTGGCTTATCGACGTTCTCGCGGAGACCTTATCTTTGCATATAAGACTTAACTCTAATAACCCACTTGAGAGATCTTGGCTTGTTGTCACTGATGATCTTAGAACTAGAAACCACTGAGCTAAGGTTGTGAAACAACGCTGCCGGACATCATTACGACAAGAGTCATTTGCTTCCGGAGTGTGCAACCTGTGGAATAAGCTACCGGCGGAAGTTGTGAAAGCCCCTTCCGTGATCACCTTCAAAAAACGTCTTGATATTGTGTTGCCCTCCTTTATACCACCCTACGATTACAAAAATTGGTAGTACGGGATACTCGATGCCATAAGCCAGCAGGCTTTCTGTCGAATTTTCTTTCAACTTTCAAATTTCAAATTATTTCTTATCTAAACACTATTTTCCAATATTTAATAATACACAATGCATAAACAATTTGCACTGCAGAAAAAGCACTTACCGTAGAAGATCAGCAGTCAGACCATACGAAACGCCAAGATAATCCAGATTCTCAGCCGGACGTTCACTCAGTTTGAGAAGAAGAGGAGGCAAAGATTTGCGTGGTCCAATCCGTTCTTCAAGGAGCCCTACAGACTATTCGTGACCAATCAAACTATTTCAAAAATGGCATTAAACAAAACAAACAAATGGTAAACAAAAAACTATCAAGTACAAACCTCTTCTTGAACTGGTTCTATTTCTTTCTTTCGGTTAGACTGGGTATCATCCATGGCTGGAATTTTCCCCTCGTAGTATTGCTGCAATAATTCCAAAGCTCGAGTTCCATAACCCATCTGTAAAGAAAACAAAGTACTCAAAATTCACCATTTTCAATGCTTAATGACGAATGTCACCACCAACAATGCCCATCTACAAGCAGAGGCAAGAAGAGTAATGTAACACTACCACCAGATTACTGTAAATTGTGTATTAAATGCACATGAGCTTATGCAGTTAACACGGCTAATATCGGGAGTGGGTATTAAATAAGCATAATCCGTTTTCTAACGTAGCTTCTGGACAACTGTCATGGAAAATTCAGGGATTAGAGGCTTTATGAATAATGGTGGAAATGCCTATTTTTACTCGCCTTTAATTACTGTGAAGGGGGGTGGGGGGAAAGAGTGTCCTTCTGCAGGTGCAAAAAAACAGACACTATTAATCCCTGGAGGGAGAAGGGGCCACTAAGCATACAGCAAGCCGTGCCGGCACTCATTTTTACGACTATCTTTCTATTCACAGCATGAAGCGTTCACTTAAGTTTGCACCAGAAAAACGACGATTGAATGAGTGGCGTCAACTCAAGTATTCCCCAAGTCCCCCCCCCCCCCCCCCCCCCCCCCCCCCCCCCGCAGGTGGAGAGCACGATTCACGGTACTCCAGACGACGATGCTTACTCACACTCAAGTGTTTTGCTGCATTTTAAGGTAAGCGTTAATTTATTTATTTATGTTTTTACCGTACACAAGGTACGAACTTAAAAACAAAAAAAAAAAACATAACTGACACTAGAAACTAAATATAAGGAATGAGGAGGAACATGTGAGGGACAACCACAGCCCCCAGGAAATTGGAAATTAGGGCAGCAGATCACCCTCAGTATCTTGTAGGATATCCATCCCCTGAACATGCTCGTGGGCACGCTGCCACAGAGACCTCAGGTCTGTTGGTGACCACAACTCACACCAACCACCAAGTTCAAGTAGACCTTTAGCAACCGTGCCTCCAGGACCGCTGCCCCAACCTTCGGGACCACTCCTACACGCTTTCACCAGCCTGTTGCCAGATGCAAGAATAGCTCCCCAAAGATTAGCCTGCTTCACAAAAACCGCGAGGTCAAGAGTGAACATCTTGCCATCCTGGCAAGCTTGATGATTGTGACTTTGCCGAGGTAAGTGCTGAACTCTCTTCATAGCTCCATGGTAAACAATGGCAAGCTCCTTCGCAGTTGCTTTTCGGAAGTTGACACAAGTAGCCACGCCATACAGGCCAGTTGGACGGGTCTTCAGTAGCTGTAATTTGCTTTCTTCAGACGCAAAACTGAAAGTGTGAATCACGGTGTTGGCTGCCCTACAGAATACTCTACGGACCTTTCTTAAGTGGCCATCGTCCGAAAGGTCAGCTGCAAGCTCCACTCCAAGATAGCATTACCAGTACTATGAAACATTTGAATAATTTTAAAATTACAATCTTCTTCCATAATCGTACAATTTCTTACAGAAGACACTGCGCCATCGTGCGATTATGGACGAAGATTGTAGTTTTTAAATAATAAAGGTAGAGATGTACCGATGTTGGCATTGGACATCAAAAATCGGCCACTTTTGGCTACATCGGTCATCGGAACATCGGCATCTGTTTTAGGCAGCAGATGTTAAAACATCGGAAATCCACAAATTTATAAATCATTTTGTGACAGATGTGCTTACAACTAATTGCTGGGAGCTAAATTTTAAGTCTACAGAAAATTTTAATTTTATTTCTAAAATCTTCTGAATTATTTTTGACTCAGTGAAAACTGTAACTTAGTTTCATTTTACTTTCTTAAACATCGGACCACAAGTTATCGGAATTGGATATCAGCCAATGTTTTTTCAACATCGGAATCGGCATTTGAGCACATTGGTGCAACCCTATATAAAGGACTGTTTAGCCAAACAAAATATGTCTAAAGGGAAGTTCAAGTAATGCATCATCAGGAGGGGGGTTCTCCTACTGGTGACGATTGATTACGAGGGGGAGGGAGAGGGGGTGGCCAGTTGATGACATATGCACCGTTACTCCAATAAAAGAGTTGAAATACGCAAAAAAATAAGTCCTCAGAAAAACTGGATATGGGTAAGGTTAGAAATGACATAATACTGGAAAGGGAGGGGGTTTGAGCAATTATCACCTTGATAATTGATGATGAAGGGGGGGGGGGAGCAATTGATGATGAAGGGGGACGGGGGTTAAAATGGCCCATTTCTTGATGACGTAATATTTGAACGGCCCCAAAGCTATTACAGCACTCGGACAAATGATGAAAATTACGTACACCTTGGTATTCCGGGTGTGTAGCAATCCGCACAATTCGAGCACCAGAAAGACCTGGAAATTCTTGGTCTTGAAACTGAAAATAGTGTTGTTAATCTTTATTATTACGTACTAAAGTAGACTTAAACCATGAAACAGAGGAAGAAAATTAAAAACAGACAGCTAACCTGTTGTGCGACTGTCCATGGGATAAGATCACCGGATGCCCTTTGACCACGTGACAAACTATTGATTATCGATCGCTTGGAGATTTCCCCTTCTAAACAAACCTAAGTAAAGCAGCTTAAGTCATAACTTGAAGACTCATTGGGAAAGCATTTAATGGTTTGTATTTATTAATGCGTAATGCTGCACCGATACGATACTGAATTAGATTGGTCACCAATGTTTAGAGACCTGGAAAATGTCACCCTAGACTAGGGGTGTGCGGTATTAATATTTTGGGTTCGATTCGATTTCGATCGATTTTGGGGAAGAACATCTCGATTTCGATTATTATTCGATTTCGAAATTCAATTTTTTTCTTTTTCGATTTTAAAATATTTTTTTTCAATTTTTATCAATAAGGGCTACCCTTTGAAAAAGATATTAATTTTAAGTAATTACATTCCTGTAAACTAATGTTACTCCAATACATTGAACTTTGAATTATGTCTTCATTTAATGTGCAAAACCAAAATGTAGTTTTGCACATTAAATGAAGACATGAAGTTAGAAAGCAAGCTTCCACCTTCCCCCACTCCTCCTTTTGAGTAGCATCATCCTTAGATTTTATTTAGTCAAATTAACTTCATATATTGTGCAAGTTTGGCAAATTATTGCCGCTCAGTTGATTGCTGGCATGTTGTAAGGCAATGACTACACTATTTTAGCAATGATTAACATGGTACTATGCACAGTTGCCATATAAAATGAAGTCATTACGCATTTTTGACTAAAATTAATGCTTTACTTGATTCAAATTTGTTTGTTAAACTTTATTCAGTATATTTACTTAAAAATTTTCATAAAATCAAAAATAATTCATCTCGTTACTCGATGGGGATCTGGTTACTCGGTGGGAATCTCGTTAATCGGTGGGAATCTCGTTAATCGAATTTTTCGATTTTGATTCTGACGGATTCGATTCGATTTCGACAGCATAATAAAATCGAAATCGAATCGAAAGTTTCGATTTTCGCACAGTCCTACCCTAGACACTTTTGGCAGTGAAAAAACATAGTTTTAGAACTAAATATTGTTTTTACGTATCTTAAAATGCTTGCCTTAAAATAGGCCCTTGTCCACTTTAACCAAATTTTGTGCTACCTGCCAAACTCCCACCAGATGGCGCTACGCGCTGGTGGCAGCACCCTGTCAGTTCTTATCACTTTTCGCTGAACATTCAAGGTTCGGCAAAGAGCACGGCCGGTGGGTAGGTGGTTGGCAATTAGCATAAAGAAAGCGCTTTAGGGTAAATAATAACAATTTTTATTTCTAAAATTCCGTTTTTAGTGCAATCCAAAAACACTAACCATTATTTTAGCTAAACTTGTAAAAAAGGAGGAGGCTCCAGCCAAACTCGCGCCGCTATAAAATTTACCAAACCATCAAACGTGCACTCAAACCACCTTCCTGCCCTTACTCCCAAGTTCCTTGACCTTGTCAAAGCCCCTTAGAAACTGCCAGCATACGCGGGTCTAGGGCCATGTCAACGATATGGTTGTAGTGTACCAGAAATGAAGTTTACTACTGCAGCGTGCCATTTCTGGCACACCAATGCAACATATTTTTTGGGGGAAAGAAAGCAGCAACTAGAAATTTATTTTTATTGTGTAGATAGCTTCAAAAACTTATTCTGAGTAACTTTCTCTTTACATTACATATCTATGTCTCCTAGATCAAAATTTGACTTGTGCATAATTATCGACCGTTTACTTTCTAAATTTTGGTCAGCTATTGTTCGACGCAGCATTGTCAGCATATCAGGGAAAACGGTGACATAGCACTGTTTGGGAAAATCAATTGTGTTGTTCGGCAAATAAAGCTATTTAAAAAAAAAAACATTTACCTGTACAACACAAAGGATTTCAGGAAGTGTTGACTGATTGGTGTCGATGGGGCCGAGAAGGCAAAAGAGATGATGAGCTGGAGCATCCGATAACATTTGAAGATCATTCGGAGAATTCTAGACAAGAAAAAAATCAGTGTGTAAAGTGTTTTTATTCCAACTGAAACTGCACATTCTGTATATTAGTAAGTAAAAAAAAACTATTACAGATTGGTGACGATTGCAGGAAGAAAGGTAGGATATGGAAAGGGCACATAAAACACATTGGTAATTTGCGGCCACGTTTACACTAATCCGGCTGCAATTTAGGGAGTGTGACTATCGAAAGCTTTACCATCATGTACACGTTTGCATCGGCTAAAACAAGACGAAGTGCTCAACATTCTTTTTACGAGCTGTAGTTAGTTACTAAATATGATGATTAAAATTCTTATCTCAGTTTGTAAGACACTTCAGCAGTCGCTGATGTTAGTCGCTGGGGGTGCCCTATGCCATGCCTGGGCGCCCTGCCATTTCGAATGATTGATGCGAATCAAGCTCTGACCATGCTTACGCACAAGTCTTGGCCAGGAGAATCAACTATCTCCAAGAGAAGGTAGCTTATGGACACTGCAGAGAGGCGGGTCGTAACTGCAGGCAGTGCTTCGAGGCAGTGCTTCGGGGAGGCAACCACAACAACTTCTCAGGACCATAAAAAATAAATAACTCAATCTCCTAACGTAGTACGGCAGTCTGCGTGTCATCCTGAGGAACAACACTCAAGTCTCTTACAAATTGGATAAAATTTAACCTTTAGTTTTATTATAAATTTAACCCGACAAAATGCAATAGTTAGTTAGGTATGGAATAATGGGAACAGCCTCAACACAGTACCTTATAGTGTGATGCTACATACAAAGCCATTAACCGGTGTAGAAATATTTCTGATGCCTTGTGATAACAGAAGAGGGTATCCCTGTTAATGTAATATCTGGGGCTATTGTGAAGGAAACATCACCATACTCCCACCTTAAAAGCATTAAGATACATAGTAAGGGAATGCAAATAGAATAAATAATACTAATTTGTAAGGCTACACCGATACCAACTTTACTGGTCCGATACCGAACCGGTTTTCATAATTTTTGCTGATACTAGCACCGATACAATTATACGTACTAACGATTTCTCATAAAAGGTGAAGTTTTTTGCAAAAGTCCAATAATTATTAAAATAAATTTTTTTTAAATAGTAACCCACAGTTAAAACATAGCTACGAAGATACTCAGTGAGCTCCTGAGCAAAACACTGCGAACCGCGTGTCGTAATCTCGAATGGTTCTTGAGTTATTGATATTTCGTTGCCGATACTAATAATAATATCAGCAGCCGATCTGATCCAGTATCGGTATCAGTGCAGCCTTACTAATTTGAGTTGAATCCGAGCACAGTTACCAGTAATCTTTTTTCTTATTGTTACCAACACAATCCTATCAAAAGGGAAAACTTAGAGAAATTATTCTTTTTTCTTTGCGTTTATAAGAAAAGGATACAATTCACACTCGTGTGGCACAGGGCAACCAGAACTAATACGAGGAGCTATAGACGCATCCAGGCACAGCAGGTCATTCAACCACTTCTCAACATCGTCCCCCATCCGATAACGAATAGATTCATTTAGCTGAATTTCGTGCAAGATTCGACCTGAAATGTATTAACACTCGTTAACACATAGACATGGAACTAGTCTACCTGCAAATTCTACAGTATTCCTATGTCACTTACCTGCAGCAGATGGAGTTGTGGATTCACTTTTAGTTGTCATGTTGGCAGCGGCTTTCACTTCCTTTGAGGCACTGCCAAATGTTGCCGTTTGCTGACGAAGTTGTTGAATTAATTTCAGGGACAATGAGCGACCTGTGCCTTCATAACTAAACGTAAAATAGAATACATTTCATTCACAAAATACAAGATTTTTTTTCTCAACAATTCTACTAGGTTCCCAAGTTTAGGTCATATAAACTAGATTTATTTGTAACGTTACCACATTCTGTTGCAACAGTAACCCTCATATACAGATCGATTCTTGAGCTTCTCAAGCAGCAAAAAATGCAAAACGAGTTGCTAGTAACACCAATCCCATTAAAATATTTAATTATCAAAGATCCACATATTTGGTGAAACCCATTTACCCTGTGGGGAGTTTTTCCCGTAGTAGAATAAAGTAGTCGACCTATGCACAGTCAGAGGTGAGGCTAACATGCCAAACACAATGACAATGTCTTCTACCACATCAACAAGAGCCATAACGCAAATTCACCCAATATCCATCTCGTAGATACTGAGTCTTCAAAGTAACGTATCCATCACTCAATGTCAAAAATACCACCAATCTCCACCAAATGTATGTACTACTGTAACGGACATTGGCTCACCCTCGTACCTACCTGTGTGCTGTTGTGTTGTGGTTGACTCTTGTTGGCGCCAAAATCACTTGTGCAACGGCAAGGACTTTCAGGTTTTGCGCCAAAACCATGAGCGAACGTGCAGGAGAACGTGGCCAAGTATTGTTGGCCACGATTGGTGAACACTTTGTAACCATGAACTGGATTGGTTAACAAACTCACGAGCTGATTGGTTGTCCGGTGGACCTCTGGATCCGACCGGAGCATATATAAGTCAAGGGCTTCAGAGCCCGGTGTTCAATTCCCGTTGATTCTTGAGTTGAGAAAGAACGTAATAATGTAATCCAAATCTTGTCATGATTATTCCGCATTAAATAAGGTTTAACTACTTCAAGTTTGGCTTCTACATTGAACACACGTTACACTACACACATCTCACAGGAATGCTACTCAGATGCCACAAACAAATTGCCAGTTCATGACAAGGCACAGAAATGTACGGATCCGCATGATGGAGGGAAAAATATGCCTTATTACTGTAGTTCATTGTCCATCGTGTTTTAATTCTATGGATGGCAAAAATAAATTGCAATAAAAGTACGAAAATGGGTGGCAAAAGGCAGAGACAAAATCCCCAATCGTCATCTTTTTACATTCACCTATCAATAAAATATCTGTGTGTCATTTTACTTTCAACACCAACTAAGTAAACTTCACACTACCCATGACTCGTATTACAGGAATTTACTTTAGTACCAGTCGTCCAATTAAAATTAAGTGCAATGGGATTTTGCATTGTGCAACAAACTGTTGTTTTAAAAGTACCTAACCTACCCATTAATTGTGGAAGCCATGAAAACGAGATAGGGCCCCATCAAAGTCTTGACGAGGGGCAACGGAATGGCTGCAGCTTCATCAATCACCACTAGCTCTGCTTGGCCTAATTTGTGAGCGTCTGATGGATGAATGTACTACAACATTAAAGTGGCAGAAAAGATTAAAAGCTTGACATCAAAACAATGTATGCACACGAAAAGCATTCCACTGATGCTAGCATAACTAACTTGTATTGTTTGTCTGTGATCCCGAAAGATATTCACACGAACAACAGCCTTGTTGAATTCCGGGTTCGTGGACTGAACTAGTTCGTAGTCTAAATGTTCCTTTAATAATAATAAAAAAAAATCGTTAAAAAAATAATGATACGGGACTCATGGACTATTGTTGTAAAAACTTGGTCAAGCAGCAGCAACATGTTATCTGCTAAACAGTGTCACACCACACAAAGTCTACCAGTATGGTTTTATGCACTTGAAAACTCAGTATTTTCATTAATTTTTGTACCGTAAATCGTGTATTAAAAGCCCAGTTTAAGCTAAAGCCCACCCCTGTAACCAACATTGGCTCACCCTCATACCTACTTGTGTGCTTAAAAGGGTAGTTGACTCTTGTTGGCGCCAAAACTATTTGTTTAACAGTAAGGGCTTTTAGGTTTTGCGCCAAAACCATGAGCGGACGTGCAGGAGAACGTGGCCAAGTATTGTTGGCCACGATTGGTAAAAACTTTGTAACCAAGAACTGGATTGGTTAATGAACTCGTGACTGATTGGTTGTCCGGTGGAGCTCTGGATCCGACCGGAGCATATAAAAGTCAAGGGCTTCAGAGTCCGGGGTTCAACTCTCGTTGATTCTTGTGTTGAGAATGTACGTTATAATGTAACCCAAATCTTGTCATGATTATTCCGTATTAAACAAGGTTTAACTACTTCAAGTTTGGCTTCTACGTTGAACACACGTTACACCCCCTAAAATGCTGTAAAGGCAAAATTATGAAATAGTGGAGTTAAATCCCACCCCTCAAATTGTTGTTTTTCTACGAAAAATTATCTAAAAGTTATATAATGTGAATAAAGATAGTACTGCTTGCTATATTTACTGGCCCCTTCTCCCACCCTGTAGTAACAGTGGACTCTTCCTTTAGCTCCTAGCACCTGCACAAGGCATCTCTCACCTAAGCCTCCTCCCTTCTTCACAGCAATTAAAAGGATGAAAAATTGGTCTTTCAGAGATCATTCAAAACCTTCAAATTTTCTGTAATAGATGTCCAGAAAAGTTAGAAAATTGATAATGCTTGATTTAAAGCCCACCCCCCTATTTTTGGCAAATTAACTGCATAAGCCCATGGGTGTTTAATGTACGATTTACGGTACAGTTGCATCATACTTACTTGATAATCTAAAGCATCAAATCCTTTGAAGATGAACTCAAAGAGGGTGTTCAAATTTTCAGGACTGGGGGACGTCACAAAAATATTGGAATAGCTGGCAACAAAAAAAAAAAAATTAAAATGAATTTGAGCGGTTCCGAAGCCACTGATATTTGTAGGGTTGCACCACTGATCTTCCCGCCAGGCTCCATGTCCACAATGCTAGTCATGTAGTAATAAGTCCTGAAAACCCTGAAAGCCTGATGATGACGACAGGTGGCTGTCAAAAATAGCGAGATAAGAAATATCTTGGAAGTTGTGAAAGTGAGCGAACTTTGTGAAGTTGGCAAATTTGAAGTAGGAATGTATCCGTTTATTCAATAAGGTTTTGCTACAACTAGGAACTTGAATACAAACTAGATAACCATAACCAACCTCAAAACACGGCACCCCTTCAGCCGAACTTTCTGTCACTGTCAGAAGATAAGGCGTCGAAAAAATTTCATATCGAAAATGTTTTATCATCGGTTACCTACACGTTTCTTGGTTTTCACTAAATAACTTCCCAGCGTTATAATTACTGATTTGACTTTTTTACCAATGGCAAGGTCCCGTCAGGATGTTTAAAATGACTTAACAGAACATCAAAATCTGTCAGAAATTACCAAAATGGTAAAAAAAAAAATGCGAAATCTATCCATAATGGCTTTCCAATTAGGGTTGGGAAAAACCGGTTATTTGCCTAAACGTTTACTAAACGAACCTAATTTACCGTTTACCGTTTAAACGGTTCTCTTCCCCCCCCCCTCCCCCAAAAAAAAATTTAAAAAAAAACACTTTGAAACCTACATTGTTGTTTAACTAAAATTAAAACTAAATAACCAACATTTACATTTCCAAAGCTAAACTTAAATTGTACCGCAAATTATTAAAAAAAAAAAATTAAAGCATTATGAACGATCGTTGTTGATATTCGGTAAAGTCCGAAAACATTATCGGGGAAAAAAATATGCTAACACCTTTCAAACTTCACCTATAAGCTCATCGAATCATAACAGACTAGTAGTAAACACCGGGTACCAGTTTTTTCTGTCTATTTGATCGGTCGATGCGTAAAGTTAAGTCTTGCAGTAGGCCTAATCATAACATTTTTTATTTACCTCGATTATTATTTTTGTTGTAGGAGTCGTCAAAACTGGCGTTAAATTACTTTCGTGTGATGAAAATAGCACGTGGTTTAAGCGATCGTGACATATTAATCACGGAACAACATGCAGCTGCCGTCTTGTCGCGTTTGAACGCTGGGAATTCCGGGGAAATCCCCTTTCCGGTTGCCATCGATGTTGACATTAATTTCAACGAATAAACTGCTCCGTTTCAACGGCCGCTGGTGCCTCCTTTAGTATCGCGAGCTCCGATTGGTTGATTCATGCTAGGTGCCTGTTGAACGCGTCGGGGCTAGTCATAAAATGACGTCACGCAAAGCGAGTAACGGCCGTTTCCATTGGAGCAAATGTGCACGCGTCCTTTGTGTACAGCCGGCTAGGAGCTAAAGATGGCGGCCCGCAATGGATTGCGTGAGCGCTGTCGACGCTCGTTAATATTTGAGGACTTTAAGGTAATAAAAACATTTTTTAAATGGCAGATTGGTAAAAAAGACTGCAGAAGCATAACCAGTGGCTGTCAGCATTCCAAGATCGCCCAGTACAGAAAGTGTAGCAATTTCTTTGGCCGAAGTTTTTCGGTATTTTTGGCCAAGAGCAGTTTAGATAATCGGATACAGTAAAACATCAGTTTGGATCACTCAGGTTTTACTGTACATTATATAAACAAAATTTATGGATATCTAATCAGAATAAAATAATTAATAAAAAAAAGCTAAGTACAAAACATAAGACTGACACCTTCCAACCAAACGTTTACAAAATTTAGTACCCTCTTCCCATTTTTTCGGTTATAAATAAACGAAAAATGCTAAACGTTTAAACGTTCAAGTTCCGGTTAACCGTTTAAACGTTTAACCGTCCCAACCCTATTTCCAATGAAGAGAAAAGACTTTACACTGACTGGACTACCAACGGCCTCTTACATTTTCAAGCTGGTTCTCGGGCCAGCAGCATTAGTAAGACATCAAATTACGCTGACCGTCATTTTCAGTGTGCTCCCAAGCTGACAAGGTTTCCAGTAAATTAAGAATCACCACAATTACCTAAATGCTACTGCTGCAGAAATGGCCAACCCTAGAGCCGCCGACTTTCCTCGTCCTCTGGCTGCTGTTAGCGCAACTGTGCTGCGTAAAGTCTTCTCAGAAATTGACTCGATAAATTTCAGTAGTGCCTTACCCTAAAACAAAAAAGAAGAGAAAAACTGTTAAGGCAATGCGCTAAGTCAGTTGAAACAACTTACAATAGAACCTTGACTACCAGAACTAATTGGAAAGGACTACGGAGGGGTGTGAGGAAGAACAAATAGCTTGGATAATCCCATTTACATGCAAAACAAAGAAATAATACCTTTAGTTGAGTAGAATTTTGTGCATAGGAACCATGGGGAAAATCCAGATATGCCTGAATCGTGTGAAGTGCCTAACCCCGGGAATGTAGTATAATTTTAACCCATAATTTGCTTTTGTATCCTCATCCTGTGGGATTCATACTACAAATATAAGAAACTCTCGGATGAGAGTCCAATAATTTTCAGAGTCACAGCCCTAGTAGAAAGGGAATTAAAGCCCCCAATGAACAACGCCAGCTTTGCGAATGGTCCCCGCGGCAAGCAGGCAAGAACAGCCGATTAGTATCCTGTCTCCTAACCAACAGAACAATGGTTTGAAAAAGTGAGTGACCTTAGGTACATAGAAGTCATTGTGCCAAATTAAGGGATTAACAACAATCTACACTAGACCACGCAAAAAGAAATCCCATTTTCAGCGAGACTGGCATGAACAGAAGAAAATTGGCTTTCCGATGAGCTCAAACATGTTCAATGTGATATACCATTTTTTTACACAAATTTTTAAATATCAAGGTGCAGGTGGAAGTTGAGATGTTTGGGGTTTTTAGAACGACGACAGGACCAATCTAGATCATTTTTATTTAAATTTGAACTAAAGCTGTGCCGGTGCCACTTTTCCCGATACAGGTGCCAGTTTACCTGGTTCCGATCCCAGTAACCGGTACTATTGGTCATGTGCCGAAACTGCGCCGATGCCGTTGCCAAACGATAACTTAATAAACAATACAGAACGTGTTGATACGTCAATAATTTAATGGTGTCAATTACAATTAGGTGGGTCCATTAGGCCTAATCATTCAGGGAGGTATTTTTTAGCGATAGGGGTAGTTAATTTTGATCGCATATCCAAATTAAAACCTAGCAGATTATTTATTTAAAAGTTGGTTAATTTTTAGTAGCGTTGGGAACAATATGCCGTATTATTAATGTATGAAAATGCCGAATCTGGTAAAAACAAACCCATGCCGGTACCAGTGGCACCTGCAGCCGGTCCCGGTACTAGTATTGGTACCTACACAGCCTTAATTTGAACTTAAATTAATATTTTTTCACAAACTTGGGCTCAAAAGTAAGTTAGTACTGTACAGTTTAACATCGACAAAAAAAATGATTTAGTAATTTTACCTTCTTGTCCTGCACAAGAAATAGACAAAATTCTGTTCACAAGATGAAATTTAATAAATTTTTCTCGTTTTTGTGGCTTAACATACAGCTTTTTTAATTTTTTTAAACTGTAGGTTGGAGTAACTATGATAAGATATTTAGTATGATTTTTGCCGTATATTGTGGTGCGTAAAATGTAAAGCTGTGATCAGTTGGTATCATTTTATTCGGAAAATAGAATGCAAGTGTTTACTTTGGATTCCAGAATACAAGACATGTCTAACTACCTCTATCCTTCGCCCTTTCCTTGTGCGCCCCGAGCATTACTCTTTACAAACATAATATACACTTTTAATCTGGGTCTGCAGTAAGAGGTTCGGCACTTCCCTTCTGCGCAGATCAAATGTAATATTATTATTATTATTATTATAACTACGCTCAGTTTGGTATTTCTGTTTTAAAAGGGCCGCCAAATCGAGCACCCCCGTTCGGTAGAGCCTTATATTAAACATAAAACCATTACCTGGTCCAATGTTTTGCAACAGTTAACCAAGACACCAACAGGCTGCGTATCTTGAAGCGATTCTTTCAACTCTTGCAGCTCAATATCTTGAGGCCCGAGAGAATTCTCCTGAAAAATCACGAATATGAAACACCAGGGCTTTAAGAGGGTGACAAATGATGTTTAGTGGCAGATCAACAGGAAAGGGCACTACAAATACGGGTAACAAATGCCCGAGAACACTGTGCGAAAGCACTACAGCACAATGGTACGTAAAAATGTAGCCTAGAGTGTTATCTGGAACAGTCACCAAATATAAAACATTTAACAGGATTACTTTACAGTAAGTGCTTATCTTATCTGTAATAAAGGATAAGGAATACAAACTGAGGCTGCACCGATACTGATACAGGATTGGATTGTTTGCCGATATTTCGGCTATCAGCAAATTTAGCCGAAATATCAATAACCTGGGAACCGTTCGAGACAACGACAAGCGGTTCACGTTTTGCTCAGAATATTACTATCTTCCTAGCATCTTTTAATTGTTCCTTACCACGTTACATTTTTCTATTTTAACAATTATTAGACTTTTGAAGAAAACTACACCATGTTACAATGGCTGACAAAAAAATATTTGGGCATAATTTTGGATATTGCAGCGCGAAGAGTTCAAATTGGATCGGTATCAATACTAACGTTAGTATCGGTACAGCCTTAGTAAAATTATAAACTTCAGTAATTTCTTCGCTGATACAGTGTTTCAGGGTGGTTTTTAGTATATGAATAAACCTTTGCAATACAAAAAAATTATTCGTTTCAGAGTCAACTGTATAAGCAACCACGTAAAGAATCACTGTTGGCTAAGAAGCCTGTAAGAATTCCATTCTTGAAAGAGGCCTGTATTTAGAAATGCCATGTAAATGGATGAAAATAGAAAACGGGGCAATATTAAACTGAGTCGTAATGGCGTGGAAGCACCTGCGGGTATTGTCTAATCACATCACAATTCACAATGTTATCCAATTGAAAGACTTTTTCAACATACGATGGATCAGCACATTTCTTGGGATTATTACCGAATGTGCAGCAATGCCTATGACAAAGGTTGCACCCAACTTCCTCGTGATCATCAAGAGAAAAAACATAAATCTCCTTTCCTGTAGCTTGCAAGATAGCAGTTCAACTCCCAATGAGTGAACGTCAAATGCAAGAGGCGCAGCAGCTTACCTTTGTTTTTGGTGGCACGGGTGTAATGTTCAGGCAGTGGGAAGAGATGGGCAAGATGTTTAACTGGTCGTCAATTACTATAGATTTCTGACATGATGCCAAAGACAAGATAAACCTACAAGATGGAAAGCAATACATTTTACACTAACGGTGCGGAGAATGTCAACTCGAAATTTTATAAAATGATTATCACCTTTCGTTAAACCGTCCCACGATGTCGTGATGGGATTCTGTACGATACCGAGAGTGAACATCCTAACAAAAAAAAATTATTATAGTCGAGTTACCTAAACCTTTAAATTCTTTCATTGCTTACAATAACTCAGTTTGAGGGAATCTTATATCTAAGCTGTATCTTTAGGACGAATTTCAATTTTCAACTGATGTCCTACTATTGATATTACTGGTCCATAACTTCATAGAAAGGCTACACCCGTTCCGATACCAGTAGCGGTACCGATACCCACAAAAACGAGCCATTGTCGTCATTTTAAACTTTTAAACTTTTTTAATATTTAATTTTAACGTCAGATGGCAGTTAGCGACCACCAGGTCCTTGCCATTCCGGTTGCGTTTGCAACAAACTTATAAATATTATGTTATACAGTAAACTGGTGCAGAAGTAGATATTGTTAAATTGGTCACATATCGTAGAGAGTTTTCTCTTTACTGTACTGTACTAACTTCTACAATTCCTTTAAATTTATGTAACTTTTTATTTATTTTCAAGGCTATACCGATACTGGATTGAATCGGTTGCCATTATTACAATGGATGACCGGAATATTGGACCAGAATTTGCAATTTCGCTGAAATAGACAACTCGAGATTACAACATGCGGTTTACTGCATTTTTCTCAGTAAATCACTGAGTATTTTCGTAGTTAACTTTTAACTGCTCAGTTCTAGGCCCTCTTAAAAAAAGAATCCTACTGCGTACATCGGACACATAACTCCGATTGAATTAGGTATTTTGGAACGTATTTCTTTGGTTAATTTAGTTCAATATCATCTTTGTATTACCTTAATTGATGTTATTGTTGGCATTGTCACCAAAATTGACGTGAAATTGTGTTTGTTTGCTGAAAATAGCCCTAGGTTCAAACGAGTTTTACTATGATTGGTTAGACGTTTTTGATCTGACCTTTAGAAGAGCTGTAATCAATGATAAAACAGCAGGCACACCCACTAATTGGGTTAATTTTTTTTTTTTTTGCTATGTAAGCTTACTTCGTTTTTTAATAGCTACTCACTACTGAGTGACAACTCGTCAGACTTAAACACTAAGACAATAACTGTACATCACATACCATAGATATAGTATAAAGCTGCTTAAGCGATGAAACGCTACGCAATAAGACGACGATGATTCCACCTCCCTCGACAGTTTCAACAGTGCGGGCTAAAAGATTGGGAGTCATGGCCTCAAAATCCTGAAATAAATTGAGTAAATTGTTGAGTAACACAATTAAAGGGACACTTATCTTCATGTGGAGTTCACAATGATAGCTAAACAAAAATTTCAACGCTATTAAATAGGGATGTGCGATACTCAAAAAATTCAAGCCGAGCCGAGTATGAAACTTGTACTTGAACTTGGCTCGCTGCTTGCGTGCATACTCGAAAAACTCGAATCTGGCGAAAATGCGATAACTTTGCCAATTTTTGACCGATTTTGACATTCTATTATACCAAATCGATAGTCTCGGCGAGAGCTTTCCAGTGGTGTAGATTAAAAGCCAATAACTGAAACCATTTTCAAGTTATGTCCTTAAAACTGGAAAAACACGACCAACACAGTCAGTTAAGCATCATCTTTGTTCTTATTATCTCAACAAATTATAGAGAAACATGAAAACAAAATATTTCCATCAAATACTCGAACTCGGCTCGATACTCGATTCTTCTGCTGCAAACTCGACTCAGCTTGACTCGAATTAAAAATTTTCTACTCGCACATCCCTACTTAGGGATGTGCAAAACTCGAAAAACTCGAGTCCAGTTGAGCTCTGACTTGGGCTCAAGCTCGACTCGACCCTTCTTACAAAAGCTCGAATGTTTCAAGTGTTTAGAGTTTGTGACAAAAAGCGTTGCAGAAATCAATAAAACCAATTAATAGGGATCGACCGAATCTACTTTTACCAAATCCGGATCGGGTCCAGATAATTTACAAGATTTGGTGAACCGGATCCGGATCCTAACCGAATCCAAAATAAAAACTTTGTTGATTGTTTCAGACCTTTGTATTTTATACAGACTAAATTTTCAGTCTAGCTGAGTAAAGTAGCTAAGTGAGTAAAGTTTAAAGACTCCCTTACCCATTTTTGCAACTTGTTTATTGTTTTTTCACTTATAAATTCTGAATAGTTTATGCTAGCCATTTGAAATTAGCTTCATTGGAAAGCTGGTGAAAAAAAGCTTCGAATGGTATATTGAAACGTTGAAAACGCCAGAAATTAGCGAAGTTATTGAAAAATCGCCCAGTCATTAAAAATGTTGCCGAATCCGAACCCTACTAATTAATTAAAAAAAATTATCTTACATTTTTATGTGTTAAAGAGTTAATTAGTTTTGAATTTATACTTTTAGCCTACGATCGAAACTTACGAGGGTTGACCAGATATTTCAACGCGTGTTCTGTAGCAAGGACTGATACAATTTTAAATTGTAACCTGACAGTTAACATTGAACTTGGTTGAAGAGTAGCCTACCATTTTATATTGTAACCTGGCAGTTAACATTGAGCTTGAATTAAGAGGTTTGGAAAAATTCGAACTCAACTCGAGACTCGAATCATTGGCCAGGTACTCGACTCGAAGTCAAATAATTGAGCTCGCACATCCCTAAGCCCAATAAAAGCAGTAGTTTCTGATTTTAGCTTGCTGAAACCATTCCAGTTTTCATCTTGTTAGGCTAATTAGATTAAAGTTTTCAAAAATCGCGCATCCCTCGAAACCCAGTAAAGGGACCTCGATAATTTCGTTGTAGTAAGAGGGTCATTGTTGTTATAATGAGGTTTAACAAGTAGCCTATAGTGAAGTACGTAAGACTTAACTACTGGCTACCCCATCTTGGGCAGCCTAAGGTGCGAACTATTCTGCCAGAGACAGTAGGCTACTTGCATTGAACTTTTGCATCCAAAAATGTATCATAATTAAAAAGGTTATAAAGTAGCTTCTGACATAGACTACAAAAATGATTACCTGCAGGACACACATGCCAAAGGTATTGCCAAGAATTTTGTGGGTTTCCGAATAGTAGCAATAGCGGATATTGGTCGCCGCAACAAACAAGTCGAAAGGGTCATCTTCGTTAACGTCTAACTTGCCGGTTCGGATCTTCTTCTGCAGCTGCTTCATTCTTTTTTTGCGGTGGCTGGAAAATAATAAATAAGTATTTTCTCCATTCTTCACTCATTATCACGGTACTTGATATTACTGTTCCCCAGTAGTTTTCGTGCACTACGGTTAATGGTGCAGGTTGTTTATTTGCGAAAATAATTATTTATTACCTGCTAAAGCCAAGTTCCTTCTTGTAACACCACAACACGCTTGGACGGGCTCGGACTGTCGCCTTAGACAGCATGTGATGCAAGATCACTACCTAATAAGACCAAAATGAATTGCATCTGAATAATAAGCATCAACGAGTGCTAGGCATTTTAATATCAATGGACATCCAAACACATTTTGGCAAACAGCTTTAGGCCCGCCCTAAAGGGTCATAGGGAGAGGTGGCACGATAAGCGATACAGTAATCTGATAATATTGCGATAATTATTTTTGTCGATTATCGTATCGCACTTTTTCTGATTCACCTAATTATGGTGCAAATCTCGATGCTTAAATTGTCATATCTTGGAAACCGTAATAACTAGAAACAAGCGGTTGCGGCGTTGCATGTGGAATTACAAGGGCTCTCCAACCAAGCGTGCAATACTGTTGCTAGCCACTTTAGGTGATTGGAGAGTTAGTTTAATGCAAACAATATTTAAGAATAAAGTGGCAGCGCAACTACTAAATTGTGCCTACATGGTGAGGAAGTAATAGGCAATGGCAAATGCATTTTCATGTCTACTGGCCAAATAGTAGTGCCACACAATTTACTTCATGAAGGGTGCACTCTAGGCTTTAGCCAAGGTTTTTTTTTTAATTAACAAAATTAAAATGGTTACTCCAGCCTCAAAATTTGTTTTATCGAGATGTAATAGATTATCGCGATAATAGTAAAAGTTTAATCGGGATAAAAAATGTTTGTATTGTGTCACCCCTAGTTGTAGGAACATGATGATCAAATTGTTGGTTAAGATTTGGCACAACAGCTTTATGAAGCACATAAAGATGTGCATGATTATTGATTGCACGTGAGTGAATGTCATTGTCTCGCATTATCTAGCTGGGCATGGTGCTATTACGCAGTGGCAGGAAAAACAGCATCAGGTAGCATACTATAACAAGCTCTCGTCACCCTGATACACGTTTACTGGCATCAGCAGAGTGCTCCTCATTCACTGGACGCGCAGTACAGCAGCTACAAATTGGAAAAATGACCAATTAATTACATCGTCCAATTTCGTAACAACAAGCTGGTTGATATATCGCAGTGCAACTTATCGTGATGATCGTATGATTGCCTGTCCCTACTAAGTAGGGAACTGGCCCAATGCTCATTGACAGCAATCAAACCTATTCTCATTAACTGCCAGCACCATATGCTATATAATTGCTGGAATCAAAGTAACGTATTAGCGACATTGGCCAAGTTGCTTGTCCCATGCAACTTTTACTTTTTTTTTGCCTGTTACGAAATTTAGCACCCTACTTTAATGAATGTCGTTACTGTGTTATTTTTCTTTGTACACTAGCACCATCGGCTGATTTTACCTAGGTATACTGAGATGGCACATAAAGAAGGTAGAGGTGTGTGTTCGAATTACCTTTCTTGATTGGGTGGGGGCTACATGATAGGGTGTAATGGGGCTTGCTGGGACGTTGGGGTTGGTTGGTTGATGAGGACTTTGTCCAGCTAGTTCAAAGGATGTACGTGGGAACTTGCTTAAAGTAGGGTGGGGAGGTTCGAATAGGAATGGGTGGAGAATTGCAGAGGACTTCGGACAAGGTTGCTCGACGTCTCCCATTGTTTGCTGTCTTTCTGAGAGGTTTGATGAAGAGCCTGGCTGAGACGGGGTAGGGGTTTAGGTGGAGAGGTTCCAAGAACGCAGGAGGTAACTTTTGCAGAGGATGTGAGGGTTTTGGAAAGGGAAAGGGAGGGTCTAGCGAGCCTGTTAAGGGTGTGTGCGATATGGGGAGTGAAAATGAGGGGAGTTTTGTGATAGATGTCCGCTTTCTTGATGTTTGGGAGGGGGGGGGGGGTGAAGGAGTGGGATGGGAGTACGGAAGAAAGAGTGATGCTGAGAAATACTCGGGTGGAGTACAACTACCTTGGGGGTGTCGTTGAACGTGCAAAGGAATTTTGCGGCTTCGATAGAGAGGAAGATGATTTAGAAGGCAGGGAGGGTGAAAGGCATTGTGAAGCTAGTTGTTCTGTAGGGGTATAATCAATAAGAGTTGGCTCGGATTCTGCGGAAGGGGGTGGTCGTCCAGGGGGTCGCGTTTGCGAGTGGAGTAACGGTAGTTTATGATAGAAGGGTGGGAAGATGTTTGGAATAGTTTAGGAGCTGGAGAGATGGGCTTAGGGGGAGAATCGGTTTAAAGCGAAAGAAGTTGTGTGTGTGGGGGGAGGGGGGGCAGCGCTCGAAGCTTAGGGTACTGTGGCTAAGCTGGGCTTTGATCGTAGGATGAAGGGCCTTCAGGAGGCTATGTTGTATGTATGGCTATGTGACGACAAGGTGTTGGACGGGGTGGTTGATCGGACTATGCAGTTAGTGCTTAAGTTCATCAGGGGTGGGTACCCCGGGTGGTTTGGCGAGGGGTAGGGGGTGGAGAAAGGGCATTGTGGAGGTGGTAACGATGCTGTGAAGAACAGTTTGGAGGGCAAGTCCTCAACAACGAGGTATAGGGAGGCGAAGGAGAAAGGAGAGTGAGAAGGAGTCACTGGTTTTATGCTCTTTAGGGTGTGTTGGGGGGGGGGGGTGCTTTGGAGATGTGGCCAGGGGCTGTATTGGCCATACGGGAAAACAGGAAGTTGCCTATGGACCTGAGGGCAGTTTGGGAGAGGGGGAACTATTGGAATGTGTTCATTATGACTGATTTCTATTACATGCCACAAGAGAATGGCCTATGTTAACCATTTTCCGTACCTAAATGATCTCCCAGTTACACCCCTGGATGAGGCACCAGTTGTGGAGGGCACAAGGGGGATGAGGATACTAAGAAATCAAATGACACCTAAACCACCAGGCTGAACACTGTTCACTGTTCCACAGGATAAGACCTGTGGAATATGCAGGGGGCGGAGAGTGGGAATGAAACCTTGGACCATGTGTTACCTGGGTATAAGTCTTGAGAGCACGCGGGAGAGGGAGAAGTGAGAAGGAAGGGAGGGAGATGAGGCGATTCGTTAGCTTCTGGGATGGAGAGAGGAGGAGAGAGCAGATGGGAAGAAACATCCTGGTTGTGTGGTGACGTAGAAAGGGAACCAACTAGGCCATTGTCTTTGGTCTGCGGCTTGGGCCACTCCCTGTCCCCAAAAGGCAGATTCACTAAAATAATGCACACGTGGTACCCAGGAGGGGTTTCTCATGCAGCCCGGAAATAATTTATCACCATTAGGCCTAAAGTGTCATCCCACACGGGTACTTCCGCACAGGTCCCGCATGATAGCAAATCTATCTGAATTTTCCTTTTCACCAATGGGGTCAG
>JAHWFP010063581.1:0-39925 GCA_023313725.1 Lithobius niger
TGGTCTAAGTATGTCAAATTGAAATAAGTGAGTTTCGCAATGCTCACCTTAAGTGTGATGCTGGTGGTAAAATGATAAGTGGCGCACTTAAGAAGGAGAGAGATAGTAAGCGTAGAATTTTCCGTGGAGCTCTGAGATGGAGTAAGAGAAATGAAAATGAAATCAAGCTTCTTGACTTTATCAGACTCAATCGCAAACTTACTCCCACTCTCTTCTGGGGCAAGGTTAATTCGGTAAGAAAAGGAAGGTTGCCTCCCGCCGAAGTGGTTAACAACACCAAGGGTGACTGTGATATTGCTAAGATGTGGAACGACAGGCTAGCATGCGAAGAACATGAACCCTCAGTCCTGCATGAAGCCTGGAAAAAACTTTTTCTCTCCTACTTCCTTTCAAATAAGAAGTGCTATTGCTTCTCTTCATAATGGAAAAGCTCCTGGCCCGGATGATTTAAAAGCTGAGAACATTAAATATGGAGGAGAAATTCTGTGGAACTGGATCTCTTCCTTCATAAAATGTGCTTTTAGTCACTGTCACACCCTTGAAATTGCCAAAAGTGCCATTATCGTACCCATTCTCAAAGACAGTAAACTTGATCCAAGTAAGTGCGAAAATTATATGAATATCTGTATCATCTAGCCGTAGGCAAAAATCGCGGACAAACTCTTGTTGGACGCTCTTAAGTCCCACACCGGTGCCAACTTTACCCAATTCGCTTACAAAAAGAAACACTCTCCGAAGATGGCTGTGAAGTTTCTCCAAACCATTGTTGAAAGAGGCACTCGACACAACAGCAAAGTTTTTTCTTGCTTCCTGGATATCAGTAAAGCCTTCGATAGTGTCCCCAGGGCTAAGATCTGGGAGTGCCTTCGTAGTCGTGCTGCCAGTGAAAACATAGTCAAATCCTCTTGCAACAATATCAAGAAGAAAAACTTTCTGTTAAGTGGAATGACTGTTTTTCACCATACTTCCAACTCGGTAAAGGATTAAGACAAGGTAGTCCTCTTTCTGCTTTTTTTTCACTCGTCATTGATGATGCCCTGATAACTGTCACTGGTGTTCTTGAGACTTGGCAGATTGATGCCCTAAATATTTGCTTTATCGCCTATGCCGATGACATTGTCTGTGTGAGCCTTAGCAAGAACGGCCTACAAGAGATTGTGCGCAAACTTGTTGAGCTTCTCAAACAGGTAAATCTTGACTGTAATCATGACAAGAGCAAATGTAGTTTAGTAATGGAAAAGAACCTACCTTTCCCAAACGTTGTATTTTGGTTGGCGAC
Organism: Lithobius niger; assembly: GCA_023313725.1. NCBI lineage: Eukaryota > Metazoa > Arthropoda > Chilopoda > Lithobiomorpha > Lithobiidae > Lithobius > Lithobius niger. The sequence continues at coordinate 1,280 of JAHWFP010063581.1, forward strand.
AAAGAGGTCCAGTGGGTTAAACTAAATCTTTGTCGTCAAAGCTCTGCTGTTGCTTTGCAATTCAGCAAGATGATGACAGAAGAAGACCTCTGGCATATTACTCAAAGCTTTTCATTACACCTATATGGCGTCGAGTTTTGCCAACTAACTAGTAAAAAGCTATGGAATGAAACTGCCAGAGCATACCACAGATGCATTAAGAGATCTGTCAGATGGAGTCCCTTTTTAAGCAATAATGAAGTAGGCTATGAAGTTAATCAACTTACATTTAAGCTACAAGTAGCGTGGAAAGTTGCACAGCTGTAGCAGGAACTGAGAAATACTCACAACTCCCTTTGCATGACACTTTTTAGTGGTGTTGATGGTTGGAGGACAAGTTTAGGTACCAACATGAGGAGCATCTTTCTTGAGTATGGAAGATGGTGCGACAGCAGAAACAACAAGGGCCTAAACGAAGAACTTCATAGAACTTCATAGAACTTCTAAATTGGTGACCGGGGATGGAGACATGTAGTGTCGTAGGGGACGAACCCTTTAGGACGGGGCGGTGATACCGCGATGACTTCAATCCAAACCGACGACAGGAGGTGGATACATGCAGATGTCCTAAGAGATCCGTCCGTGAACTTCATTTGTTGAAGAACTACTTGACTCACACTGTTGACTGAAAACTGTACCCCTTTTTTTTCCTTTATTTCTTACTATCATTTTTTCTTTAGTTTTTTAGTGTCTTAGTTGATACATATATGTTCTTTTGCATACTAAATTATGTCGAAATGATGTACCAAGTCGTACAATTAAAAGCAATTTGATTTTATTTATACGGCTTTGTGGACAGCACAATTTAGAAGTTGCCCCCTCACCAGAAGAGGAAGAACTCATCCAGGTGCAACTCGACAGCACAGATTCAGGGAATCTCGGGCATTAGCAACGATCGCATTGGAGATTAATGCCAATTTAAAGATTTTGATTAGAGCTTGCACAACTGCCAAAGATGCATGGCAAACATTAGGTTCTGTATTTCAACCAAAATCCCGTGCACTCATAGGACACCTTAGGAGGGAGTTTGTGTTAATGAAAATGCAAACAAGTGAATCCATGGCTTAATATTTAGCAAGAATCCAGAATGCTGTCACTGATTTGGAGGATGCCGGAAAGACTATTGCAAAAAGAGCGCAAGCCTACCAAATGATTTGAGGTTTACCAGGCGAATGGGATTCTGTTGTTGAGCGTCTTTACGTTTTAGAAGATGACGGGTTTGAACCCAAAATATATAAAAAGAAAGGCTGTGACCGAATATGAACGTTGGAACCCGACTATCCATAGTCAACTTGATGCTGGTGATGAGGTACACGCCATGCCAATGTGTTACAACCGACAACCCAGAAATGAGGATCAAAGGGATAGGGGTGGTCAATGCAACAGACGACGAGGAAGATCCAAGAGTCCATTTCATCAGAAAACGAATAGGAAGAAGAATAACCTATGTTTTTCCTGTGGTAAGGGAGGACATTTCTCCCGTTATTGTCAAGATTCTACTAACTATCCAGGATGGGAAGGAAGACGCAGAAGAGAAGATGATGGTCATTCTTACTTCATAGAAGCCAACGTTGCAGCGAAAACGGAAGCGTGCTGGCTATTTGATACCGCAACGAATCATCATTTCTGCAAGAACAAAGACTGGTTTACAACTTTTCGTCAACTGAATAGTAATCCATCAGTGCTAGCTGAAGACACATCAAAGATTTGTGGAATTAGCGATGTAACTTTCCACGTTTGTACAAGAAAGGGAACACAGCTCATTACTTTGAAGGATGTCATGTACGCACTAAATGTGAGGAGAAATTTGATCTCGGGATAGAAGAGTGTCGAGCGAGGAAGCAAGATCGCAACCGATTACCGAGGCCTCATCGTACTTGATCCGAAAGGGACCATTGTAATGAAGACACCCTTAGAAGAAAGATTCTTTGTCATTAGAGGATGTGTCGTTCGAAAGACATTCTTGTATTCATCGAAGCCTGATGAAGTGAAGATCAACAAGCCTCCACAAAGAACTACTTTCAATGTAGGTGTGGACAAGAAAGAGCCTCAAAGCCCTACAACATTTCAGCTAAGTACTCCAAAGGGAAACCGCAAGGAGAAGATCCCTTGGACAGGCACTGAATTGTGGCACAATCGTCTAGGCCGCATAGGTGTGCAGCAGATGACGAAGGTGATTAAATACGGCAAAGTTAGAGGTGTGAAGACATTGTCAGCCGACAATCCGATATGCGATGCATGTCGATTTGGGAAGTCAACACATGCCCGCCATGTGACTATTATGGAAAGAAGCCCAAAGGGCCTTTGGACTTGGTGCATTCTGACATCTAGGGTGCTGCTCCAGTCACTTCTTGTAGCGGAGCACGTTTTTTTATTTCGTTCAAGACGATTACTTGAGAAGGTGCACAATTTACACCATGAAGACCATAGACGAAGAGTATGAAAAGTTTCAAGAGTTTCTGGCCGCAGCGGTCTTGAATATTGTGCAAGATATTTTAACCAAGAGTTGACTCATCTGGGAATACGAGCCGAACGTACGAACGTTTACATCCTGCAGATGAACGGTGTAGCTGAACGCCTGAACCGTACATTGTAAGATGTCGTAAAAACAATGCTTGCAAATCTCTCAGGAGAATGGTGGGCCGAGATGGCCCTCACCGCATCGCATTTGGGACTGAATGGTGATATACCGAATGCATTATACTTCAAGAAGCAACCAAGTGTCAGACGTTTGAGGAGAATTGGATCATTGTGTTTCATGCATGATGACCAAAGATCACGCACTAAATTACAACCAAGATAAAGATTGGGAGTCTTAGTAGGATATGACATGAACACCAGAGGCTACAGAGTTTGGTGTCCAGATGAAGGAAATTTTGTCCGAGAAACACAAAGCGTCAGGTTTGACGAGAAGCAGAACGGCAGTGAAGTCTTGAGGAACGCACAAAAGAGAGATCATGTGGACTTTCAGCCAGCAGTCGCACCAAGTATGCCGAGTATAACATACAACTTGCGTCCAAGACCTCAAGTGAATCCACAACCGAGACCCACTACTCAACAGCAAGATCATATAGTGGTCCAAATTGATGAAGACCCAACAACCCAGTTGAAAGTGATCAGCTGGAACAGATACGTCAATGAGACAGAAGAGTGACAAGGTTTAAAGAGAAGCAGACTACCAGGGAGAGAGAGCCGACTCAAGTAGAAAAGCCAACTACAAGTCAAGTGATCCCCGTAGTAAATATTGCCCGTTCCCAAGGACCTGCACCAGGATGGGAAATAGAGGTGGCAATCCGGCAATCTGGCAATGAAAAAGGCAAAGCTGATATTTGTTATCGCTACAAGGGTGGCCCTCGCTAGAGATCCTTAAAAGATGTAGGACTGTATTGTGTCAAGCTGCAGCTTCCATTTGATGTCACTACATTCGAATTTAGTACCAAGAATCGAGTACTTGCTAAAGGAGAGCCGATCATTCCAAAGACCCCATCGCAAGCTGAAGCATCTGAAGGTCAATTAGAGAGGGATAGCCCTGAATATCGAAGTACATCGGAGATGACTCCATCGTCCGATGCCAGACAATCAGATAGAGACTACAATTGGTATTAAGAAGCTTCTGATACCAAGGAACCTGCACCACCTGGATTTGTTGAAAATCCAGAAGCCTTCTGTGCAGAAGTGAAGATTCCAGCTAGCTATGAAGAAGCCTTCCAGTTGCCTGAAGCGAAAGAATGGAGGCAGGCAATGAACAAGGAGATGGATACCCTGAAGACCAGGGGAGTATACACCTCTGTCCGTAAACCTGAAAACAAGAAGACCATAGGGTCAAGATGGGTTTACGCAGTGAAGCAGGCCTCGACATGGAAAACCCCCGCCCGATTCCGAGCAAGACTCTTTGCTCAAGGCAACACGCAGCGAAAAGGTTTCGACTACTTTAAAACGTTCTCGCCAGTAATTTCATTCACGTTAGTGAGATTCATTTCATGTTGTTGATCGTGTGTTGCGGATGGGTTAGTTGCCATTTGGACGTCAAGTGCGCATATTTGTACGACACCTTAGACGAAGAAATCTACATGCGACCAGCACCAGTATACCAACAAAGAGGAAACGTAGCCTGGAGATTGCACAAAGCTCTTTATGGTTTACACCACTCCAGACGAAAATGGTTCGAAAAGCTGGACGCCACATTTGCAAATCTGGGATTTGACAAGCTGTATGCAACCAATTTCATTTACACGTACAAGCGTTGTGCAGTAGTTCTTGTGTATGTTGATAACTTGGCCATCTTTGCGAAAGACAACAAGACGTTAGCAGAGATTATCGACATTCTTGCAGGAAAACATGAAGTTCAAAACTTGGTAATGCTAAGAAGGTTCTTAGGTGTAGAATTTGAAAACAAGAATGGAATTTGAACATTGCACCAGTGGACCTACAGAGAGGATCTGACACGTCTTTGGACTGGAAAATTTAGCATCAGTGACTGTGCCCCTCGATGCAGAAGTAGTTTTGACTGCAAGGAAGAATCCTGAGGGAGCACAGATTGACTCGACCAAGTATTGATCACTCATCGGAGCCCTCATGTTTGTAGCATCTTGGACGTGCCCAGATATGTTGTTTTCCATCATTGCTCTGTCGCAATTCAACAGCAACCCAGGATTGGATCACTGGAGAATGGTACAACATGTTCTGAAGTATGCAAATACGACGAAAGACCTTGGAATACGATGTGAGCCAACATCTAAAGGCCCCGTATTGAAGTTTTATATGAACAGTTCAAGGGCATCCAACGTCGACGACAGAACATCATGGAGCGGCTATGTAGGATTTCTGTCTGGAATGCCATTTACATGGAGAGCGTAGAAACAGCGGTGCATTGCGCTATCCACTATGGAGGCCGAGTTCATAGGCCATCCTCAACCATTGTAGAAGTAATGTGGTTGATGGCCATCTGCAAAGAAATGACATGGATGTCATTATAGGACATGGTAGACGTGGTAGTGTTGTGTGACAACGAAACCGCGATTGCCTTTGCGAAAGACCACCGGGAACATATGCAAACGAAGCATATAGATCTTAGATATAAGTTCGTCAGAGAAGCAGTGAACGAAAACTTGTATTTATTGCAGTATGTGCCAGGCCGAGCCAACGTGGCCTACGTCTCCACAAAGCAATTTCCACGTATGCCCTTTGAGAGGTTCCGCCACGCAGTAGTGCGCTGAATGAAGAGGAGTGAAGCAAGACCTTGCCTTGGAGCCTTGCCATAAAGGGGTGGTGTGTTATTATGTATGCTTGGGTTATGCCCAGACACCAAGCAAGGTTCCCCCTTCCAGGCACCCTAGCTGTGCTTCATGATCAGTTGGCCTTAGACTTTCCTGGGGAAACTGGCCCTGAGAACTGAGCCCCTTAATGACTTCTTGCCTGGATTTTGATGAGAGCAGTGAAGCTCATTTCTGCTCCTGCCTTTTATGATATTCAGCTCTTTATGATTTATGCCCTATATGCTTTTATGAGATGGAAAAGCAACTGTTAACTATCTGGACTGTAACAGATAAGTGTAGAAAGAATTGAACGAGTGTTTAATTAATGAATGAATTATATTTTTAGTTGCCCAAACCAGAAAAGTAAACTGGTCAAGAATGCCTAAACCTAAGCCTATTCATTGAAATCCTAATTTGCATGCCATTGAGTTTATTTGCCCTTGTAGAATAACTGTGGGGGTCCTTTATTTAATATAGTGGCTATTTTCTTAACTACTCTACAGTAATACTAACTAGGTACTGTTATCCAGCCCATAACAGGGTAATAGACCCAGCAAAATAACAATAACCATAGCACTAATGATTGTAATACAAGTGTATACAAGGATAAGCTGTCGGTGCATATGGAACGCATCGACTCTTATCGTTGTAAGTGTAGGCCAACCAATCGAAGCGTTGATGGCGTATGACATGTGGCATTCAGCCAGACCATTTTTCCAATGGTGTTTCGCTCCCTGGAAGAGACTTCGAGTCAAGGCTGTTCTGCGCTTCAGTCACTGGCAGAACCGCGTCTGGCCAAAATTGAGGAGGCAATGCTGAATTAAGCAAGAAAGAATGTGACATAGACTTTAAGACCCCATGGGCCTACTATGCCCTTGGATTATATTTGGGAGTGAAAAACGTGGATTTAATATGGTGGACCTCCATGGCAGAGCAGAAGGGATCGAAGGACTGGTTGATGAACTCACCACCATTATCCGATGAAAAGTGGCGCAATGAACGACCAGTGTGTGCTTTGGCATAGTTCACCAGGTATCTGAATACTTCAAACACTTGACCCTTGTAAAGAAGGGGGAAGATGAAGTAACGCCTAGTGAAAACAAGCACTATAGTGAGGAAAATCATTTTCCCTCCAAGGACACGCACATTGCTCGGACCACAAACATCCAAGTCACATTGTTCAAGAAGACGAGATGCAACGGTGATATAAAGGCGAGGGTGACTCCTCTTCTTGGTCTTCGTCGAGGCGCAGATGGAACATAAAGAAGAGGGTTTCCCAACTAATTTAGATCCAATGACCCTTCTGACCATGAAGATACGCTTAATTCTGTCATGAGGTACGTGGCCATAACGCCGATGCATCATGTCCACGTGGCAATGTGCCACATTGATTGTGGCATAGGGCACTGAAGGCACATCATCGACCATCCTGCTAACAATGGTGTGGGTAGCCTCAAATAGATTGTCCTTGCGATGGAAGATACTAGGAAACAGGCTTTGGTCCTATTGTAGGCAGAGCAAACGGATCATCATTTCAAACTTATATTTAGTTTTTATTTTAATGACGATACCACATTTGTTAATAATTCTTAAAAATCTAGGTGCAATACTTAATGGGCCTTGTTGGGCAGTATGCCTTTTGGTGTGACGTACTACCGTTCTTTGCTGGCCTTTTTCTTATTTTAGCCTTTTGTTTTAATGAAGGCCTATGTTACGTGTAAAATATACGTTAACAAGCTTTCGTTTGCTCCAGCGTTTAGTTTTTGTTTAGTTATTTGTAACCTCTTTTCACACCCAACACTGAAGACGTGGGCCATCACCTCGAGTAAAAATAAAACAGCACGTATGGCCACTGCTGTTTGAGCTCCCGCTGGAATAATTCTTACATTGTTTACAGAAACTGCTGTGCAAAATGTAGTTCTTATATTAAAATGTTAATAATAAGGTGTTTAGCTGCAAGCCAAACAATCATCAGTACGATAGTTTTTAACAATAGTCAGAAGATTCAAAAAGTTCACAATACTGCTTTGGTATAAGATTTGACACCGCCACCAACGAAAATGTTGAGCTGGCACACCTCTATCACGCACTGCAAGATAATATATTATTTCAAAACTCTATGACTGCAACAGCGATCTCTATTATATAATCTGAAAGAAATAACCATCACAATTTTAGTTAAAAATGAGTTTGCTTTTAGACCTAGTGTTAGGCCTAATTTTTAGCGTTTAGGCTTAATATTTATCTCCGATTTAGTTTCGTTAGTAGCAGCTAACAAAGGTGGTTCGAGATAAAGCCTATTCCTTCATGCGATGCAACACGGTTTTGATTTTGAGTCTTTACGTTACCATGGCAACCAGGAAACTATAAACTGAGAGAGGCGGGCTTATTATTGTTTCGTATTTCGTGCTTTCGTGTTTCGTCTGATGTCAATATCGGTTTATAATACCTCTTGGCCTTGATACGACGATTTCAGGTTTCATATTCGGGATTCCCATCGCTAGTGTAGACGCCACTTTCGTTGCCATGTTGAACTGAATAATCTCCAAGCATTCTTTTTTTCAATGAACTAACGTGTGTCGTTAATGGAATCCTTTTGTTTTTTATGGTTGCGTTTGTTTCTGTAGTGGTTAAATGCAACGGTCAAATAATATAATAATAATAATAATAAATAGTTTGTTGCTAGAGCAACTGGTCTGGTAAGGATCACATCGGATCACTGACTGCCAGCCAAAGAAATGACAATCAAATTTCCAAAATAAATGGGAACAATGAAACATGAAGATAAAAAAAATAATACATTGAGAAGCATGGCCAGGAAAAGTTTTGATGGGAAGGAAAGGTTTTCGGGGCTCGCCTGCCTTGCCACCAAGGTTAGACCTGCCAGGGACTCAAAGGTCCACGATGGCATCGCCAGGCGAGTGGAAAAAGGGGTAGATTGGGAGGCAAATTGTTATATACCAGTAAACTGGATAAAAAGATTGTTAAAAAAAAAAATTAAAAACTTTAAAAATTAAAAAAAAAATAAAAATTTAGTTTACTGAGCAGTACTCAGGTCGCTTTAAAAACGTTGACAAGTCGATCAAAATTAAAAGTTTTTTGAAGCAGTCAATAGAGGAGGCCGTTACTGCTTCTTCAGACAGTGAATTCCATACTGGCACCACCCGTAACGCAAAGAAATTTTTTTATACAATCAAGTCTTGCTTTTTGTATTACCACTTTGTGACTGTGACCCCTTGTCCACGTCACGGGACTATGATCAAAGAATGGTAGGTCAATTGATAGTTGGCAATCGAGAATACTGAATGTTAACGTAAGATCAGCTTTCAGCCTACGGAGTTCTAAGGAGTCGAGACCCAGCTGTTTAAGACGCACACAGTATGGTAAATCGCGCATACCTGGCAATATTTTGTAAAACGTCGCTGAGTCGACTCAAGATGGTCGATATCTTTAAGGAGATACGGCGACCAAACCGGGCTTGCGTACTCCAAAAGTGGACGAACGTACACCTTGAATGCCCATAACCTGGTGTGGATGTTTCCTGACCTAAAGCATCGTTGGACTATAGCTGATCTGCAGTTTGCAGCCAGCACCACATGGCTGCAATGTACTGATGACTTCATGTCGTGGGTGAACCATACACCTAAATCTTTCACAATATTAGTATTTGGCAGCTTTTCATTATTTACGGTATATACAAAAGTAGGATTTTTACTCCCAACATGAAAACTCTTGCACTTGGCATACGAGATTGGCAACTGCCAATTACACGCCCACTCAAAGACATATTCAATTTCAGCCTGCAGTCGCAAATTTTCCTGAGTAATTATTATTGCTGCGTGAAGTTTTAAGTCATCTGCAAATGATACTATTTCATTGAGTTAGGTCGAAAAAAATTATTAGCTAGAAAGAAGCAACCAAAATTTAATTTGCCGTGTTTTTTTAAGTTCACTTGACTACCATTCGCATGGTGTATGTTTCGTCGGAATTCCTTAACTATTCACGACTTCAAATTTACAATGGTGAGTGTTAGATATTAATTCGAAAATTTTAAAATTTCTTTTAGTAATAATTGTTCGATTTACGTCAAATTTTGGCTCAGCAATACTTTTGGGGGTATAAAGCATTGTGCAAAATTTCATTTCAATCCGACCTTTCGTTTGGGCTCCACCCAGACTAAAAAAGTGCAACCAACGGACCAACAGACCAACGGACCAATGGACCAACGGATCAACATTTTGCAATTGGGTGTCCGTTATAGGCTACGCTTCACTCGCTTTGCTCGCTCGCTCTGCCAAAAATCACACTTGGAAAAGATGGCATGACATAAAAGATGGGTCATAGAAAAACGAGTGCCATGTCTATTCATTGACGACACTGAAATGTCACTGAAATTATACACCCTCGGACTGTTCCTCCAGAAGTTGCAAGGCATAACTCGACAGCCTGGCACTTTGGCAGATCAACATGGTCGGGCTTGACGTTCAGGAAATGACAGTCTAGGCGAAAAATCGAATGCTGAACAGGGAGAGAGGACAGAGGGAAAAGCTTGCCAGGTGTTGGGCCGTAGTTGTGTCCATCTACGTATGATTCCGGTGACGAGAGTTTGGATCCACGACTTGCTGGGAACTGGTGTAGGTTTAGCATTGTTACCACAGTGGCAATGGTAGTGCCCATACCCGTAACATAAATCACATATCTGGCCCAGACATTGTTGACGGGGAATCATATTACACTCTCCGAACTCATTATCTAAAGCACAACAGGACCAGCAGCGAGTAGCAAGAGGACCAACAGTGCGAGATACGGTGGCAGTGAGACGAGTGGGAACTTGAGGGACAGTGACACCGGCCCTCGAGGGTAGAACATTGGGTGAGGCCCATGGCTTGACCCACATGCGGGTTCGGACATAAGGATAGCTTAGCTGTTCTAGAAGAATCTGTTTTGAGTGAGACCAGTCTGGAGGGCTTCTAGGGTCAAGGCCGGCTGGTGATAGAAATACACCTTGATGATATCAAACTTTGGGCGATCGAGTCCATCAAGGATTGCGAGGCACACCTTGTGTTCAGTTATCACCTTACCCGCCACAGCACAGGCTTGACACAAAAAACCAACCATATGAGTTATATACACGGGAATTAGGGATGGATCCTAGTCCTAATGAATTGACGATAAAGGAATTTCCTATAGTTTTGATGCGTCCCTGCAGCGTGTCGCAAATTACCCTGGCTAGAGTAACACCCTGGAACTTGTATAGATTAGATGGGTATGCAGCAAGAAGCACATGCAGTCTCCAGTCTTCTGCTGGTAAGCTTACTTTACTTTACTTTATTTAAGATTGCAGTGCTGTGCCGTACAGGCTGTGCAGCAAAACAATATTGGTCGTGTAATCGTAACATGAAATATGTAAATAAATATATTAATTTTACATATTTTGACTAGGAAATACATGAAAAAATGGTAACAAAAATAATGATTTAGGAAAATAAATATCAATATGTAATTTCATAGTAACACGTATATATTTATAGTACTTTAGTTATTTTCAAAGTTTGTTTTCAATATATAATGAATGTACAATTTGCACTGAATACCCAGAGTTTTTATAATATACAAATTTCTGTTTATAACTATGATAATTTCATTTTTATGGTAAAGTTGAACCAAAAATTCACCATTTTCATATTATTTCCCAAACTACGTTACAACTAGAAAGTTCCAATAATTCAGTACTTTCATATTATTTCATTAACTGCAGTACAACTGTGAGAGTTCATACAGGTTTGATTTGAAAACTAGTAACAAAAATATTCCCAAATATTTTATAATTTTGGATGGAAGATCTTTTATACAATAATATACTAGCCTACCAGGAATAACGAGTAGTGACGTTTAATATTTATGATTTCACTATTGGGTTAAATTGATGAAGTTAAACTAAAATTTAGTTACCAGTATGTAAAATGATGTGGAGTTACTTGTTGATGCGTACTTTAAAGGGTTTTGGTGTAAATGGTTTCGGTGAAATCTGCAAGGACATAGGGTCAGCATCCGCACCTAGGAGCAGGTTAGTCTAGGACGGTTTCCCACCCATTCTTGACTGTAAATCCTGGCATGTTCATGGCCCAAATCTGATAATTATCCTCAGTCAATATCTCGACCCCCTTGTAGGTCAATGAAGCGGGAGTTCCCGTGGTTGAGTATGGCCAATTCGGATAAGCCATAACAAAAGGGGCTATGAAAATACCAAATATCAGCAATAATAGGACTCAATTCCAGAGTACCTAGCCTTAAGAGTACAAAAGGAATGCACAACAGCTTAACAAAGTGGCTCCCACAAGGCTATGCCACGCATACGGATGAATTAATGAGAGAAACTAAGAAAATTGAGAAAATCGTGGAATATATTTCCTAAATAAATGCAAGTGGGTGCTAAGTAATCCACTTAGTAACATTCATTCGAAGAAGAAGTAAGCCACAAAAGTTGCGAAAGCCAAAAAGGAAATTCAAAATTAGGATATCTCCCTTAAAGCGAAAAAAATGAAGGACACCGAGGGAAGACCTTTATCCTGTACTATCGGGAGGGGGCACAAGGCCTTACAAGTCAAAATCATTCATAAAAGCCATTAGCCTAATTCACACTTCATGTCAGAAAAGCATGAATATTTCCCAGACTTACCTATACAGGAGGCTGGAAAAATGGGATTAGTCAATTCAAAATTCAAAACTGACAAGAAAGGGTCTAAATTTAGGCTAATTAACTATATGCATTTAGTTCAAAAGAAAACACTTGCTGGAGAGTTGTATGGTACTACAACATGGTTCACCAGAGTCATGGGATACTAGTGTGTTTCTTGATAAAATTAAAAACGTACTTCTAAGGGAAATTATATTTTGGTGTTTACGTTTATTTAGTATCGGCTGAATTGGGTGACTAAGAGAAAAAATAGTTGCAGATTTGTTGGCACTTAGGTTATTGGTTAGGTTGGATGAAGGAGTGCAGGGTAGCGACCGGCAGAAAAAAATGTGAGAGGAGACACCCACTAAACCCGCTAGGCGTGAACAATGAGTAATATATCCGTAGCAATGCAACACAAAAATAGGATTACACTTTAGCTTTCACCATTTATAGTACGGGGCTAGAAGAAATATTCAACATTTATTACCACGCTAAAAGGGTGTTAGTGTTACATCGAATCAGTAAAAGGTATTTAGATAACCACTATCAAAGTATTCAAAGGTCACAAAAGAACTTACGGTGCGATAAGGCGCGCTGCAAAACTTCGTCTAATTACGTTTGATTACATTTGTTACACAAAATATGCGCAAAATTATGTCAAACAGATTAGTAGAAAATGTGTGCCAATGGACAAAATCACATGCTGGCTATCAAATTTCGGTTGGGGACAACTGTTTATAAAACACAAATATTGCTACAAAAAATTGCAGCAGTCTAACGACCAAAATAATACAAAAAATATGTATCAATATTGCGAGTGTAAACTTGTCAGGAAACATTAAAACTACTATCAAAATGCACAGCATCACAACCCAAAATATGTGTTTGTAAACAGAACATTACGGCTACCAACATCACGCCGTGTGCAACTTAGAAGGGTTTAAACACACTCGTTACTTAAAGGGGTTGCACAACACGAATCAAGATAGTATATTAATTACTACTAGAAATACAAACAGTCATGCTATCGAAAATGGGTTGAATCGACGAATTTGCATGTTGTTAGTTCTGTAAATGTGAGTTCTCTGCAAGGAACACGGCGGTATCAGCAATGCTACTGGCTACGGTACCAGCTATGCTCTCAGAAATGAGGTAATAGCCTCGGGAAGGTCAACTGAAAAGACCAACTAGGTAGGGCACCTGGGGTCGAGCAGTAATTTGGGGCAATTCCTCTGGGAACATTGCCCCAATGCAGGTTTGGCCCCAGGATGGGTTACACGATGGAAAACAGTCAGAGGCCTAACAATTTGCGTAGATCGTTTTGCCTTTTAGCATGAGTAGATGTGGTTGGTTCGTTAATTAAGTTGAGGCAGAAACAGTTACTTTGGGAACTGTGTTTCTTCCTCTGGTTTATTAACACCTCAATTTGGAACTGACATTCATGAAAAGACACGGGTAAAATTAGTTTGGATGCCAAACATGGTTTTTAGGAAGCCAATGGTACTTCATACTTAAAACAGTTAGGACTTGGGCGAATTAGCATTAGGAAAGTCTGGCTCAACACAATATGATCTAGAAGTAAAAAAAAGGAACGGTTACAACTTACAATATGGCGTCCATGTTTAATAGGCAAACCTCCTAGAAATCCTGATTCCAAAGAGGCAGTTAGGAAATGGCATAACTTTCAATGATTTGAAAGGAATCTCTACTTTGAGGTATGGTTATATGCTGGAGACATCATATATCCGGATAAATACAGGAATAGTACTTCTCTCATTACAAATGGGCTGGATACGACAGAATACAACTTACTCAAACATGAGCAGTAACGATCAGGCCAAGAACAAAAGCCAGAATAATAAATGGAAACAAGATAACAATAGAACACCATAACAATGGTTACCTGGGAACAATTAAAACACATCAGGGAAACAACAGAGACAAAACTTATCAAAACTTATGCATGTTAGGGAGTGGAAGTGAAAAGGCAACAGCTCTAGGCACGTAGGCAAAGACGCTCCCTAACAACCATTACATTACTACAGTTTAAAAATGTTTTAGCTTTTAGGAATAATTTTTACCTGCTATTTAAATTTAGTAACGAACAGCGATCAGAGAGTTAGGTTCGATTGTAGGCCCATTCATTCATGCAACATGGTGTCAAAACTTCACATTGATGTTGCAGCATACATGTAATAGTTATTGGTGACAAACTAACAGTTATTGATTTTTATACCAAGCCTGTAAGGATTTCCCGGCAAGACTATTCAAACGGTGAGGAGCGAGGCCACAAGACGATTTGAATGTGGAGCCAGGAATTCCTCGCAGCCCCGGTATAAAAATCGATAACTGCGAGTTTAGTCACCAATAAATGATTTATATCACGGTTGGGACGTCAAGCTAACTCATATTTAATTACAACGTGTTTGTGATTTGTAGTAATTGCTTCAAGAAAACTGTGATCAATCAGTATTTCGAAATGAATGAAGGTTATCCCATTTTAGTTAGAAGAGGGGGAAGTGTGCAATAGACGGACGAATCTTAGGGGAGTTAAACAGAAGTATTACTGGGAAGGGTTCACATCGGAAGGTTGCACTTCGTGTTTTGGAATTCGCCAGGGTGAATAAACGTCGATACGTGATGCAGAAGGGATAAAATTACGTTCAGGAAAGTTAAGTAATTCATTTTGTGCGTTTGTAGTTTGACAATTGTTTCAAAATTACGGTAGTAGACTGATAGGTGTATCGGCATGAATGAAGGTCATTCCATTTTAGTTTGTGGAGAAGGGGAGTAAGAGGGGAGTCAATAAACTTGGCTTTAGGCCAGACATGTGAAAGTTAGCAGGTATAAGATATCATTCGGGATATCCTGGGAAGTTAAGTAATTCCTTTTGTAGGTTTTTATTGCGTTACGTTTGTGGGCACTGTGTTTTGTTGTTGGATGTGTGTGTTCCCCGTCGCATGATCCGGAAGTATCAAAAGTGTTGGCTAGCGGCAAAAGTGTGGGTTATCGGCAAAAGTGTAGGGTAACTTGATAACCCACACTTTTTTTGCAATGACGCACACTTCCGCTCACGATTTACGATATTTAACTACGGAAATGTAGCATGTTGTTGAGTTAGCGTGACGTCACATCCGTGGTATTAGTGTCGTTAACGATTTCGTTTTGTTCTTTTACGGTTCCGTGTTTTCCTGTACTGAATGAATGCAATGATTAAATGTTATTATTTCATCGAAAAAGCCTTATAGCTACTATATAAGATTAGTTAGCTAATGACACAAGTACATCTTCTAACTTCATCAATCAAGAAAACGTAAGGAAGAGTTTATTAACCAGCTCAGTGCCGACTTCACTTTTGAAAGCACAATGGACAAGTATTAGGTTTTAAACTAAGCAGAAGAAGACCTGCGCCCACTTAGCTATGAAAGGACTCTGTCAATAATAAAATGTGATAAGTAAGTTGATGGATATTTTGACTATATATATCTTAGTGAAGTAAATAACACTTTATTCAGTTTAAAAAATATCTCTGATTTTTGTATGCTCTGTTACTAAAATAATAGGACGATTGAATAGACATTAACATTTTACCGACATGATGTTTAAACTGAAAGAAAGCAAGTTAGTATTAATGTTACAGAGGTATCACTGATATGTATTCAACGTAAATTGGCTTCATTTTTTTGTTTGTTTTAGATTTGTTTCGTAATGTCTGAAGGAACTACAATACTTCTGCAAATGTTGCGTGCGTCTTCATGGAAGAAAGAAGGGTTGTTTATTTTGTCGGACTGTTAGTGTGAAAATTTACTACAAATGGTACTATCATTGTTTTCGGAGAGCTACAAAAAATATTTTGTAGTTAAACTGGTGAAACATTAACGATGCTCTGAAAAATGGGCCACAACTTTTCTCACAGGCTAGAAAAATAAAGGCAAAGTATATATGAACGAAAAGGCATTAGGAGTTTGAACACCTATTCTGTAACGGTCGTTATAAAGAGTTATCTTGAAAAATCCTTTCACAAGTGGATGTTAGGTCTACTATCTTGGATATTAACCAAGCAGGTCATCAAGTAGGTGATCAAGTAGGTCATCAAGTAGGGTAGAGATGAATAACTGCTTCGAGTGCGTTCTGTCTTTCAGTTTGTATCCCCCCTAGTAGAATTAAAAATAGAAAACAATTTTTTCTACAATTAAGGGCAATATTTAATGAGCTCTGTCCACTTGACAAAACCAATATTAAACTTCACTTTTTAATCAATAATGAAACAGGTAGTTAGTACGTGAAAAGAACACTTCCACCATGGTGTGCTCATGGTTGCCAAAAAATGTGGGTATTCAATTCTTGCTGTTTTTGTTGTAGATAATTTCGTCTTATATTGTGAACAAGGCACAGACAGAAAAGTATTATAGCACTGAAAATTAAATGATTGTTCATTTTGCAGTTCTAATGAAATTTTTAGGTTTTATCAGTGGGCCACGTTTTTTTTATTGCATTTTCAAGTTACAGTCAGTAGCCTGAGTCAGGGGATTATTCAGACTACATGTAATTAAATTACAAATTTTCACTAGTTCTTAAACAAAAGTAAATTAGTAAAGTTTACTTAGATCAATTAGAAGCAAGTGATTGTCGAAATTTCTCCAGTGCACAGCGATGTTTCAGCAATAAGCAAATACTTACAGTATGTCACTACTTTTTATGGCGGATACTTACAGTATGTCACCACTTTCCAAGGCTTTTATATGGTCCAAGAAAATGCATGGCAGTATTATTACGATACTCTGGTGTGAACTTTGGATGAAAATGCTTATTAGCTGTCTCATATGGATGTTTTGAATTGGTTTATTTCTTTAAAGTAATCTGTAGGTTAGCAAAGTTAATAAAGACTGCTAACAGAAATGCGAGTAGCATGGATGTAAAGTATATCTACAATTTTTTAAGTTCATAAAGTAGCAAACTTAAATGATGCGCCAACGAGGATGTTTTGTAATGGCGTAGTTTCTTAAAATGGATGCAAGCAAGCGTAAGCAAGTAAATGTCACATACCAGTTCATAATGTCCAACTAACAAAAATGCGACTTTTATAGTCCTATATAGCATTTTACACAAACGGCCGTTTCTCGGTCTCGAGCAAAGAGGGAAAATATTGTTCTGCTTCCGAACGTTTAGCAAAACAAGTAGGAAGAACGAGTTGATAAAACAAGTCTAAAACAGTCGGTTTCAAAATCTTGCAGACTTGAAAAATCCATCTAAACTTGAATGTTAAGTCATCGTTATCCTTAACTATGGGCACTTGGTAACTTGTGAAAACTGAAAATTAGTAAATGATTCTCTAACATTTAGCTTTAATACAAAACGGGCTGTGTTACATATTGTAAAGAAAGAAGAATTTATTGTTTGAATAGAACTTAAAGGAAATTGAAAAGAAAAGAAATGAATAGCGATTTCCACCCACCATCCCCCGCTGCTCTAAATCGTTGGATTTGGTTGAAAAAATTTAGTGAAATAGGCTGAATTTGAAATATTTTAACAAATACAGCTATGTATGATCGCACATATGGTAAGTGGGGCCGTATCACTATTTTAAACTGTTATTAAAATTCCATTTTAAAGTGTCCTTGAAATCCCCATTTAAAGTGTTTTCAACCGACTCTTCCTGTGCTACTCGCGTGGATTCTTCATAATGGTATCTACGACGCAACACGCATTGTACGTAACTCCTAGATGTTATGAGGTCTTGTTGCTGCACATCTGGTGTGGGGGGAGTTTGGAAAGATCTAATTTTACCTTTACATACTAAAAGTTACAGATGGTCTGGATTATAAGAGCTACTTTGAAGCCATAGTAAGGTTATCATCTTCACCCATCAAGCGGTAGTAGGTATCAATGTGGTGTTCAATCAAATATAGTTTGGCTCAGTCTTAGCATAGAGAGTTGCAACGTCAGCTTCCCGTTCAGGGTTTTTGGTCCCTCTTAAGGAATAGGAGTTCACGTCTGTACACTAAGACATCTGCAAGCTTCGGTGCACAAATATTCTATGACGTGATTTATTACATCTGGTGTTGAGGTTATCCAAGATGGTTTTTGTGATTGTGGCATCTAAATAACTGATACGTTGATTGTTAGCAAGACATTTGTTACTCAAAAGTAAGTTCCATTCCACTCCCCCTGCAAATTAATGCATGACTTCTGGCAGCTGTGTTATCATTACGTCGGATATCAGAAGCATTTTGCTAATGGGTCGATGTCAGGAGTTAGCATGGCATATACTTGTATGGTTGAGGGAGTAACTGTTTCCTGTTACCTTCCATCAGGCTGTTCTGTGTTTTCGGCAGAGCTTATGGAATTAGGCATGGCTGTTAAATGGACCTTCGAGCATGCATTTTATCATCTTAGTGATTCCATACGTGCCCTGAGGTCTTTGGTGACTTACAGTCTTAGGACATTGTGTATCCAAGCTCTTCCTTCCCGTTTAGCTAGGCAGTCGAAGACTCCCTAGAATTTTCGGCTGAATCCAGGGCCATGTCAGGATAGCTGGGAATGAACAGGCTGATTCTGTAGCAGAAGAGGTCCTTTCTGGTCCTACCGATTGGGATCTATGCCTTGTTCGAGGAACACCATTCCAGCCTTATGGCTGAAATTGTTCGCTGCTTAGCAAGCCTTGTGGGATAAACAAGATGGTAACAAGGTCCGGGCTACAAACAGCACTGCCCAGGAATGGCACTTGGCTTGTGGAAGAGGTGTTCCCCTATCAATGTCATTAGTGTCGCAAACCTCTTACTGACCATCACATTCGTGTTGATTTTCATCATCTTGACGGTGTTCGACTGTTTGTTGCTCTTTTCACCTTACGTAAGCCATAATGTGTCAATTGGGTAATAAGTATGTCCTCCTATCGGGGTTTGGTTCACATCTCTCAACTGTGTGGCGTTGTGGCATCCCAGACTACTGCACAGTGACTGAGGTAGATATTAATGATCAAGCTGTGACCGAGCCAGCCCCCACATTAGGCAAGGAAATTTAAGGTGACTGAATTACTCTTAGTTCAGGCAGCTAACGGGGGTGCTGGAATATTAGCTGCGGGAACTGTGTCATATTGTCATATTGTTTTCTAAAACAAAACTTCAGTAGCCTACCATTGAATAACCTGCCACATTTATAATGCAGGGATGTATCACTCGATTGACTTATGAAGAGATTTTGTTTAGGATACAGGCGTAATAACAATTTAGCAGATATAGGTATAATTTGAAAAGTGTGCGTAGAAGGGCTGTATTTAAAATAGCCAAATCTGCAAAAAGAGGCTTGTAAAGAAAATTACGTTGCTTGTAGAAGATAAAAGGCAATATTACCATAATGTGGAAAAGAAGGATTATCTTGCTTGTTCATAGTCTAAAATCCACAATGGTCAGCAGAGTAAAAAGGCACAGAAACATATTATTAAAGCAAAAAACCAAGCAGTGCTACAAAGTAAAAAGACGAACAACTTTTCGAAAATAATCAATTTTCGTCTTAAGGTTTATGAAAAAAAATGTTAAAACATGGCAAGGCCATGTTTAAAAGCATAACACAGTAATTTTAAAAGAATAAAATATTAAAATGCCGAAAACACCATTTCTTCTCCCAAAAGTGGCAGAAAACGGTGGTCGAAATGAATAACCCGATCTGATCCATTGAAATCCACCTTGACATGCAACTTGGATTTCCAAAGAGCAGGTCGGGCTATTCATTTCGACCACCGTTTTCTGCCTCTTTTGAGAGGAGACATGGTGGTTTCGTCTTTTTATTATTGTATTCTTTTAAAATTATTGTGTTATGCTTTTAAACATCTGATGAGGGGGGGGGATTGAGGCTTAATGGCGCGTCGACAACTTGGTCATTAGCGCCAACCTCAGTCACAGTGCAGTGGTCCGGGTTGCCACTGCACCACACATTACAGAGATGTTATTCAAACCCCTAATCTAAATCTTGTCATACATCTGTACCTCCTGCAAAAATTGAAAAACATCGGACAGGAGGACAGACTTATCGCCCAACTGACGCGCAATGTCATGCGGAAGATGGAACCGACGACGAACACCATCAAGATGGCGACAATCAACAAGTAAGTGCCCGACCGTAAGTGGCCGTCTACACCAAGAGCATTCAGGAGGGTCAACCCCCCCGCAAAAGGAAACAGTGAGTAAGTCGGGTGTGACCAATTCGCAAACGGGCCAACACAACCTCCTCACGGCGACTGCGGCGACACGCCGAGTGCCACTCCTCGACAGTGCCTTTAATGGCCCATAACTTATTACCGTCCTGTCTGTCCCACAAGGTTTGCCAAAAAGCGTGTAACCTCAGACGCAGAGTTGGAAAGGCATCTGAGGGAACAAGGCTGAGATCCCTACCGAGAGCGCCAGAAAGAGCCCCTTTCGCAGCAGAATCAGCTTGTTCATTCCCTGCTATCCCAACATGGCCCGGGATCCAGCAGAAAAGCACGGTTTTCCGCTGGCCAGGCAAGCGGGAAAGCAAAGCTTGGACACGTTGTGTCAAGGGGTTCCGAGGATTGTAATTCGCCAAGGACTCCAGGGCACTCATGGAATCACTAAAGACAATGAAATGCGTGCCCTGAAGGTCAAGGATCCATTCCACCGCCAAACCAAGAGCCAAAAGCTCTGCAGAGAACACAGAATAGCCTGATGGAAGGCGATGGGCAACCGTTACACCCTTACACACACAAGCACACGCCACGCCAACGTCGGACTTCGACCCATCAGTAAACAGGCGCTGATAACCGGCGTACTGAGAACTCAGCCGCCGGAACTCCTGTAAGTACCTTGCTGGTAGAGTGGAACCCTTCGGGAGGGACGCCAGAGCAAAAATGAAACTGCTACCTGGGACAAGCCAAGGGGCAACTGGCATTCTCCCAAGCCTCAAGACGCAGGGCATTTCAAAGGCTATCTCCTGACAGGACTGCTGGAGCCTATCGCGGAAATCACCCTTACCCACCCTGCGTCTACCGACTCGCAAGTCTGGCCCAAAAACCATGGACCAAGTAGGACTGGATTGCACAGCACGCAAACGCACAGCATACTGAATGGCAAGCTGTCGCCGACGAATGGCCAAAGGTGGCTCCGAGGCCTCAGCATAGAGGCTGACCACTGGAGAAGTTCGAAAAGCCCCAGTCGCCACACGCAGGCCACTGTGATGCACAGTGATGACTTAATGGCCTTGCCAAAGTTTAAAATTTTTATTCATAAAACTGATGACGAAAATTTATTAATTTCGAGATGTTGTTCCTCTTTTTATTTTGTAGCATTGCTCGGTTTTTACTTTAACCCTTTAATGCCCATGCCAAACTGGATATTTTTAAAGTCTTATACGATAGTTGGGTCGGTCGCGGGATTCGATCCGGCATTCACTTCGTTTGCTGACGAGGAAGCTGACCACTGGGCTGTTGCTGCTCGCTTGACTTGGGGTACCCGGGGACCCCTCATAAAGCTCGCGTTGCACGTTGGGACTTAGTTTTTTGCCGTTCAGTAGGCGTCCTTTTAAAGGGACGCCAGGCTATAAAGGGTTATTGTTGCTTGGAATGGGGAGGAGGAAAAGAGTTATTTACCCTTTAATGCCCATGCCAAACGGGATATATATATATATATTTTTAAGTCCCATACGATAGTTGGGTCAGTCACGTGATTCGATCCGGCGTTCATTGGTTTGCAGACGAGTACGCTGACCACTGGGTTGTTGCTGCTCGCTTTACTCGGGGAACCCCTCATAAAGCTCGCTTTATGCAATGGGACTTAGTTTTTTGCCGTTCAGTAGGCGTCCTTTTAAAGGGACGCCAGGCTATAAAGGGTTAATAAGCAAATGTTGAGGAATCAGACATAAAGATATAGATAACGTTCAGTCACTCCTACATTGATTAATTTAGAAACGTTGTTTGTCTTTTTATTTTGAAGCATTGCTTGGTTTTTCCTTAATAATCGAATGTCGAGGAATCAGCGATAAAGATGTAGACAACATTTTCTTCTCAATAAAGTTTATGTCCTTATGTTCATTGTAGAAACCAAGGGTGTAACTTGAAAGGTCTGCGTTTTACCTTAAGCAAATTTTGTGTAAACAGCCATTTTAAGTCAAGTTTCAGTAAAAAATTAACAGCTCAACAAAACACAAGCAACATTGTTAGTTATTTATTTATTAATTTTTAAATATTACCAACAATGTCTTAACCAACAAAATATGAAAACAAGTGTAAATTTTGTCCGTTGGTTTTTATTGTTTTGGATTATCTTTCTTTGAATTTAGTTCCTCTGTATTTCCTTTCTGTGGACTTTTGCCGGGATTTTCGCCAATTTTTGCTTGGATTATTTTCTCGTTAAATTTTTTTTTGATTTTTGTATCCTAGATTCAATTAAACCTGGCTCACACAAAATCAGTAAAAATCAAATCAGTGTTTAGTGTGAGGGTAACCAAAGTAAATTAAAAATTTAATTTAATTTGTCTAATTCAATAACAGAATTGAATAACGAGGTGAATCAGAAACGAAAGACGAAAAAATTAACAGAACACAACAGAAATTCTTTGTATTGTAACTGCAACCAAAAATGGTGTAAGATCCTTATAATTTGAGCTGAATAAAATTACAGATGATATCAGAACAAAACTTGCTGTTACCTAGTCTCATCCCAACCATGGTCACTTCATTTTAACTTACACAATCAAGGGGCAGTTACACTTAAGTGAATTTGCTTGACACCCGAAATTGTGGCAGTGTTTTTAGTAATAATAAATTCGCAATATTTTTGTCTTCTAATCATTGCCCCTACTTTGAACGGAAAGTACTTTGCAACTTGGTTCGCAATTCTGCATTTTATCTATGAATAAATTATTTCATAATTAAGAAAAACTGTTTACTTTTTCTTCATTCCTCGAACTTTATCTTCGTCCTCTGTAAATACAAATTTGTTGTTATCAAATATGATCGAAAAATCTGGACACATGAAAAACATTCCTTATTGTTGACTCATTAATAATAGATTCAAATAGAACACTCAATACATCTATTCGTAGTGACTACAAAGACGTCAATCATTAATAAGGCTAACAGGACGAATAGCTAAAGGTCTCTCAAATAATTATGAAATTCATGAAGCTCTTTTTTGAGAAAAAAAAACTTTAGGCGACTTAGGCCAAATGACATAGATACGACAGTTTTTTAGGATTTTGCAACACAATTTCACCAATAGAGGGCCTAGATGTCTAGTCATAGTTGTCTAGGTGTCTGGTTATCTATTACAGCGTTTTGTCAAATAAATGCTGTCTTATCATTCGTAATAAATAGGAAAAAGATGTCCGAATAATAAGATAGTTTTCCGGCAGTTTCTGAACTCTCACTATTGATTGCTCCTTTACAGGTCAGCTAGCTAAAACCAAAACGATGCTAAATTTTCAGATAGTGTTTAGCTGCATAAAACCAAAATAATTGTTCAAATTTCAAATAGTGTGTAGCTGCGAGATTGCATTGTGAGATCTTTTCGTAAATGTAGCCTATGTCTCCTGAAATGCTCTGCTTACTCAGCATTCACCATAACAGAATAGTCTAAGATTCCTACTGTAATATAATAAAAGAAAAATTAAACCAAAAACTAATTAAAATAAGGCTGAAGCAAAACTGGAGTAACGAATTTCAGCCCGAGATACATCATGGAAAATAAAGAAACTATATTTGGCTAATATGTGGCTATTTAAAAGAAAAAATGATGACAGGACTGATCGGAAATCTGATGTGTGCCCTGCACACTAGCCTTTGTTGCAGAAACCGACAGCTACGATTGCGGTTGCTTTATTATTTCCGAACTATAACATTGCTACCGTGCGTGCATAACAAGTGTTTGAATCCATAGAAAGTAAAAATTGGAGTTATGGTTTCCGTACTTTAAAATGTAGTGAACCTGGCCATGCCTGTTCGGTCGTAATGATTGTACCTTCAGGATTAGAAAGAAATACTTTTATTTAAAAAAAAAGTCTTTATAAATTTATTAGTTTGTCACCAATGAAACCATACCAATGAAGTGCTTTTCCCCCTAAAACCTAAAACATTCCTGCTATCAGAATTCGATTATGCAAAACGTGAAGAAACCGTTCTTTGTAAACTCTTTACAATGGACTAGTCTGCATTTACCCATGGATACTTTTTTAGGCCTGTTTCAATCGTTTCCTTAATTAATTGTAGTTTTTAAAAGCTGTTTCACTAGTTTATTCTTGAGTTTGGTGTATCCAACCCAGCAGCAAAATCAAAAATAACCCATTAGTTGTAGACTTCTATTCCATTTGTTTCTTTGTGGCTGTTGACCTAGGTTGGCTTTAATAACCTACCTATCAATGCACCATAAAGCCTCAACCCCTATACATTATTTAACCATGTACAAGTTGCCCCTGCTGGTACACTGGAAGTGTTCTACATTTTAGGTGCCATTTAATACCATGCTTTTATAAACTATGTTTCCTAAAAGGAAGATTCAATAATATAAAGTTTTACCAAACTTACTCAGCAGTGGCATTGACATGATTTTTTCCCCAGGTCAATTTTATGCCATCCAGCACACCACCTGACCATCCAAAGATCATTATAAATAGATCAAGTGACCCCGCATCACATGCCGCAACAACTCACTCCCACCCCAGCAAATTGTTTGCCACGTCTATTATCCAAAACTTGGAATTCCACAGATCTTATTTCGAACTTAGTTTGCTGTGTCAATTCCATTGTGGGTAAATGTTGGAGGGCTTTTCTGATAAAAAGACCACTTCTTTGGCATGGAAGTTTCAACAATTTACCTCATGGAGCATTATGAAAGGTTATTTAAACACATAACTATTTCTATTATCTTTATATTATTATTAGTGTGAACGTCATTCTGATAAATTAGACATGCTTGGTCTTCTCTTTGTTGTCTGTAATTGTTAGACCAATGTTTACTCTTTTCTACTTACTTATAGTTCTCATATTTTCATTAAAATTCAACTGTTTCATGTTGAAAGATTAGTGCACTGTTCTACCTGTAACGTGGAACTTATAAATTGACCAGTTAGGATTGACATTCAGTTGGTAAAGTTTGATGAATAAAGGCCTTCAGTAAGGATTTACAGTCTAGCACTTGCTGTAGTGAGAATGATCATTTAGTACTGACCTTCAGTTGGTAAAGTTTATGAATAAAGACCATCAGTAAGACTTTGAAGCTTTGTAGCTCTTTCTTCGATTAGTCTAATGTTTAAAAAGTTTTAACACTCTGGTAGAACTGAAACTTGGTCGCTTCGTCAGCCACAGTGGTAGCAGGAATGTTTCACCAATAACATGCGTAGTGAATAGGCTTATTGGAGAGACTTTGTTACTGGAAACTAAAATGGCTAATACTGAGACTAATATTTTTTTAATTTATTACATATTATGGCAAAGTTACCAATGGATCATATGACTAGGAAGGGAGCCAAATTAAGTCAATTATGAGGGAACTGTGAACTTCAGAGAGGAAGTTTTTCCAACTTGAGATGTAAAAATCCACAAGTTTAAGGTATAGAATGTAATAGAAAGAAGTCGGTGCTAGCTAGAAAGCTATATGCACCCCCCTCCCACGGCCCCAATCAAAAACTACGAAATAAGTCCAAACGGTGTTTAAAGGAGTTTAGCGAGTGTGCAGAGACCACCATTCCTTTCGTGGTATCGGATAGGCTTGAGTTGCTTACACTATTTAGTGAGCCGGCGCTGACAGGATCCAGGCGAGCCAGAAAGGAGGTATAACTAGGACGAGAAATCTGAGAACAATACTCCATCACAGGTCTGAAAAACTTTGTAAGACATGGCAAAAAGAGACGGTTTGACATGTCAGATACTTTTGAGAGTGAAATGAACTTTTCTGTAAACTTTGGAAATTTTACTGTCAACATTGGAATGGAATTTCAGGGAAGTTTCGACCAAGGTGCCAAGATCAAGGTGAGAGGTTTTGGTAGAGATGATTTTGCCATTCAAATGGTAGGTAAAGAAAGGATTATTGTGCCCAAAATGAAGAATGATGCATTTGTCGGGGTTTAGGAGAAGATCGGGGGGGGGGTGGAGATGAGGCTTAATGGCGCGTCGACAGCTTGGTCATTAGCGCCTACCTCAGTCACAGTGCAGTGGTCCGGGTTGCCACTGCACCACACATTACAGAGATATTATTCAAACCCCTAATCTAAATCTTGTCATACATCTGTACCTCCTGCAAAAATTGAAAAACACAGGACAGGAGGACAGACTTATCGCCCAATTGACGCACAATGTCATGCGGAACATGGAAACGACGACGAAAACCATCAAGATGGCAACAATCAACAAGGAAGTGCCGGACTGTAAGTGGCCGCCGACACCAATAACATTCAGGAGGGTCAAGCCCCCGCAAAAGGAAACAGTGAGTAAGTCGATTGTGACCAATGCGCAAACGGGCCAACACCACCTCCTCACGGCGACTGCGACGACACGCCGAGTGCCATTCCTCAACAGTGCCTTTAATAGCAGATTGTTATCAATTGTCCAGTCGAAAATGTTATTGATGTCGTTTTGCAGGGTCTTGTGTTGGAAGGTGGTAGCAGTTTCAAGTCGTCAGCATAACTCCGATTAAAGGAACTGATATGAAGAGGAAGAACTCTGATAAAAAGATTAAACATAAGTGGACCCAAGACAGACCCATGAGGGACTCCCGAGCTGACTGAAACCCAGTCACTCAAATGCCCACAAAGGCTCATTCGCTGGCATCTGTTATAAAGGTAAGAACTGATCCAGGCAATGAGTGGATCAGGAAGATTAAGAAGGCTGAGTTTAAGCAGCAGCCTGGTATGGGAGACAGAATCGAAGGCTTTAGAGAAGTCGAAACAAACAAGGTCACAGGGGTTACCTGCATCCGAGAAGAGGGTAAGACTGTTGTAGGTTTTTAACGAGTTTGTCTGACAGGAGCGACCTGGCAGAAAACCGTGTTGGTTGGTGAAATCAACATGAAGGTCCTTGCAAGCAGCCGTGATGGAATCACGGATGAGGTGTTCCAGAATTTTCGAAATGGCACTAAGTAAACTGATAGGGCGGTAGTTTTTAACGTCATGGGGCGATCCGTTCTTATGGACAGGTGTAACATTAGCATCTTTCCAGCATGATGGAAAGATGCTGTAGAAACGAGTTTTCGAAAATTATGAAGTAGGGGTAGCAAGAGAGGATGCACATTTCTTAAGGAGAATTGGCGAAATCCCATCTAGTCTGCAAGAGCAGTCGTCATTTACATGAGAAAGGCGTGTTCAACATCACTGCTTGGGCTGGGAAGGAAAGGGAGATCTGATGGAGGTCGGCAGAAAGGTGGACGCAAAGAAGGAATTGAATTCAGCAGCAATATCTTGATCTTTTAGCAGGATTTTTCCGTCAGGTTTTTTAAGGCAGCTGACAGGGGTGCTCTTCGTGTTACGATTAATGTAGGCAAAAAGGGCCTTAGGTTCAGTTTTGGATCTAAGGATGAGTGATTTCTCGAAGTTGCGGCGAGTGGCCAAAGGCCAGAAACAGCTTCATTTCGGGTGGCTTTAAAGATGGCATGGCTAGCAGGGGTTGGGTCACGGTGCATATGACAGTAGCGTGTATTTTTCTCTTCATGAGTTGTTGATGTTCTGATCAAGCCAGGGTGGGCGGATGCTGGAGGCAGGGTGGGTCAAAGGAATAAAGTTTTTAACGAAGTCACGGAGAAAATCTTCAATAATTTCGAGTTGCGTGTCGACGTCCCGGCCATCAAGTTCCCAGTCATCAAGTTTTTGGCGCCTATGACCAAGCTGTCGACGCGCTATTAAGCCTCTTTCCTCCCCCCACCCCATCAAGTTCAGTGGACCAGTCAATACAGCTAATATTTCCATTCATAAGCAGGTGGTCGGCTTTCCTAAAGTTTGGTTTGGCGGGGCCGGAGAGATTGATGGAGTAATCGGTGTTTACTTCAAAAACGATGAGTGATGAGGGAAACTTGAAGGTTAGGTGAAGTTATCACCAAGTCCAGCAGGCTAGAGACTTGGCCGTCAAGGTGTCTGGTGGTCATGGTTACGTATTGTAGAAGATTATTGTCTTGAAGGAACTCAAGGAATTCGTAGGCAGGGCTGAGGTTAGACTGAGAAGTTTGAGTCGTGGACCAGTTTACAGTGGGGCAGTTGAAATCGCCAACTTGAACGTTGAGGGTGGCTGAGGTGGAGACGATAAAATTATTCAGGGTGGCCAGAAGGGCCGGCCAACTGTGCTGCGTCGAGATTTTTGGGATCCTGTAGCAGCAACCAATTTGAAGATGACGGTTGCTACTCAGTTGGAGACGGCACTGAATAAATTCCCATTCACAAAAAGGATCTTTATGCGACCCAAGGAAGGAAGAAGTAATGTTGGCTTTAACGTAGATAGAGGCATCACCATGTTCTTTGTCTTACGATCGCAGCAGTAGAAGGTGAATTCGGGAATAGCGAGAGAGGAGCTGTCGGTGGTACCAGTAAGGTGGGTTTCCGTGATACAAATGACATCAGGGTTTTGCAAAGTGACAAGGATTTTAGGTTCGTCGGGTTAGTTTAAATCCCCATGGCATTGAAATAAGCAAATCTAAGAGAATGGAATGTTTTGGTGTAGTCGTTGTGGAAGGAACCATTGGAGGAGGACTGAGTTTTAGATCGGAATAGTGAAGGTATTAGATTTAACCTCCGGATCTTCATTTGTGGAACCATTCATGTTTTCGTTACTGCCATCAATACTTACACTTAAACGCAGTTGGTTGGCGTCCTCATCTTCCTCGATTTGGTCAGCCCACATGGATGTGGTTTGATGGTTTTGTTTGTGTTTTTTTTCGCACAGTAATGTTTGTTGCAAGATCACTGGTAAGCTGTTTTAGGAGATTTGTCTTGAAAAATTGGTCGATGGTCCTTTGCATTGTTTTGGGCGGTGACTTGGTGGGCAGGGTGCCTGTTGACTCGGAGCCAGGGGAAGGGGCGGGTGCAGACGTGGTAGTTTGAGTTTTGTGAGGCTTATGCCTTCGGCCAGTAAAGTGAGATATGCGGGTGCCTGGTGGCCAGATATTTGAGCTGATGAGAATAACGGCTAAGTCACTTGCTATAGTCACGCAGAAAGAGGTGTAGGATGGGTAAGTAGTGCGTAGTGGGTAGCAATCCACCATGAAGCCTAACAAGGTTTTAATTAGGTTTTGAATGTGTTCCTTCTTAGTGCTGGTGTGAAGGCCACCAACAAAGACTTTGGTGAGTTGGGCGTTTTGATGGAGTTACTAATGGAGTGGATTTTGAGTCTCCAGAAATGGGACATTAAGCCGACCACAGGGGCAGGTAAGGTCTGTCACTGGTATGTGTTTGCCAAGAAGTATCATCTTTATTCATTTGTATCTTTTCGTGACGTTTCATGGGCTTGTAGTCGTTGCGCGAGAGGTGCACTTTGAAGTCTGTTCGCTTTGGAGTAGTCGGCTCCGGGGAGGCGACAGGCGACCAAGGTCGGGGACGTGGCGCCATCCTTTGGCCGGTAACAGCAGTAGTTTCGGTTTCGAAAGCAAGGCTGGTGTTGCAGGAAAGTGGCAGGAGCACAAATTGTGAACTGTAGAACTGTCGGGACTTAAAACTTTGTTTTGAGAAGGAATAAGCGGATGCTTATCAGTCCTTGACTTAGTAATGTCACTCTATTTGACTTTAGGTCTACATCCGAGGCATTGAGATAAATCAGTAAGGGTATGTGCATCAAGGTTGACGGAGGATGAAGCATGCTGCTGCAGGTTACCTGCGGCGACAAGATGGCCGGTCGAGTTGTTGTTTTGATGTTATTCAGGTTGATTTGTAGCAACGCTGTTTGAATTTAATTTGGCAAAACCGCGTCGAACTTCGGTGGTGAGGCTTCTTAATTCAGTGGATAAAAGGTCGTACTTGTTTAGGATGTTGCTGATCACTCTGGTGCATTCAATTAACGTGTCAGCAACTGATGTGCACATTTCACAAAACCACTTTAACCCAAAAAAGTTACCTGTAGCTAGGGAGCGGATAATAACATCAGGTAAATTGGTGCAAGTAGCATGGTTTCCACCTAAGCAAAGGTGACATCTTAGTACGGTTTCGTTTTGTTGAATGGAATGTTGCAAGATCTGCAGGAGCTCCGAAAAACACGTCCATCACTGTTGGCTGCCATCGATGGTAATGAATGAAAAAGCTAGCCTTCATAATTTTTAAGAAATTGCAGCCAGTACTATCAGTAAGTGGATCAGTAAGGCTTACTGCAATTTACTATGTCTGATTACGCAGATGGAGCCTATAAGAAGACCTCTTAAGCAGCTCCATTGAACGAAATCTGGAAGATTTAACCAGAATATGACTTGCATGTCTTCACATATATTTCCTGTAAATATTGATGGAGCCTTCAATCTATTTCTTGGTGCATCTACAAGTTCAGAAGAAGAAATAGCCGATAACAAAGTTGGGAAGTTAGGAAAATTGGCTAGAGATTCAGTGAAGATACGTGGAAAGTTTCTGTTACGATTAATCGCTCTCATCTAACGACAACAAATATTCAGCAAAATAAGTTCCTGAATCGTGGTGCTCTCTTCCTCCCTTTGTCCCCTTCCACCCAACACATGCCCTGCAAAACGACCCTGCAATTGAAACGGTATTCCCCTCAACCCCGACAACAAATGCATCATTATTTATTTTGGGCACAACAATCCTTTCTTTTCTTACCATCTAAATGACAGAATCATTTCTACGAAAACCTCTCACCTTGGTCTTGGCATCTTGGTTGACACCTCCTTAAAATTCCTTTCAAATGTCGACAGTAATATCTCCAAAGTTTACAGAAAAGCTCATTTCATTCTCAAAAGTTTCTCCCGCATCAAACCGTCTCTAAAGTTTTTCTGAGACCTGTGTTAGAGTATTGCTCTCAGATTGCTTGTCCCTGTTATGCCTTTTCTGGCTCGTCTGGAAACCTGTCAGTGCTGGCTTACTAAGTGGTGTAAGCAACTCAATTATATCCTGAACCACGAATGGTTGAATGGTTGTCTTTTGTACCGGTAAACAATCGCTTTCTCAGAGGTGATATTTTTCTGATGTATCAAATCCTCCACCACCTGACTGACGTCATCATCTCCGAATGTCTCTGTTACCCTACTTCTAAAACCAGGGGTCGCCTTTCGAACTACAGGGAAATCTCTTCCTTGGCCACATTAGACAGCGCTAGCTGTGAACGGGTCGTGCAGCCCTTGAATACCTTTCCAGCTGATGTGGTATCTGCACCCTTGCTAAACTCCTTTAAACATCGTCTGGACCAGTTTTTTTCGTAGTTTTTGGCTGGGGCTTGGGGGGAAGGGGGATTGGGTGGATAAAGATTTTTTTAGCTGGCACCGATTTGTTCTATTCAATTCTTGTCTGAAGAGGAAGAGGTAGCATTAGCCTATTTGTGTATTGGTCACACAAACCTTACTCGTTGAATCCCTTTGAGGAGGTTAGATCTTCTAAATATCATTGGTGTTGCCGGCCCACTCATGGTCCGTCATGTTTGTTGATTGTCACCATCTTGATGGTGTTCATTGTAATTTCTACCTTCTGCAAAACATAGTGTGTCAATTTGGCAATGAATCACTCCTCTCCAGAGTTTTCTAATAATTATTTTTGCAAGAGATAATATAATCTCTAGATGTGGAGTTTGGGTAACATGTCTGTAATATCTGGCACAATGGCATCCCGGGCATTTACACTGTGACTGAGGTTGGCGTCAATGACCTAGCTTTCAACGTTCCAATAAGCGTTGATACCCATTTATCTGACCTGCAATATTTTAGATATATGTCAACTTGAGCTTCTTATAAAAAGCTTGTTGTGAGCTGATCTATCTGGAAGTCCTATATTCATGATCGACCTTCATCACCTTCAGTAAGGACTTGCAGCCTATATCTCTAACCTAACCTTTAAGTACTTACACTAATGATAACATGGCCACTGGCAGTAGTGAACCTTGGATGTTTCGTCTGTGAAACTTAAAACTTAGTTAAAGAACTCTCATAACCTACTGACATGAGAGTTTGGGCCCATCCCAGCAGATCAATAGACCAAAGGATTTTCTAGACTGATTAGTGGCTTTTGTTGACAATTCATTCAGTACCAACCTAGCATTCTGTTGGAGACAATTTCTATTTTTATCCCGCAACTTGTTAGTGCGACAGAGTGAATTTTCAACAAAACCCGAGTTAAGGGACTGGTCATTATGGGGGGGTCATAAGCTTTTGGACCCTCTCGTGGGGGGTCATAAATTTGTCATCTCCCATCAAGAGGAGGGGGGTCACAAACACTCTGACCAACTGGAAGAAAAAGTCATTTTTGGGCCTCAAAAATGGCACTTTCAGCAGTCAAAATTTCTGAAAACGCCTCAACCTGTAGGGCTCCATGATTTCAGTGTTATAAGGTTTTGAGGAGGCCATTAGTGCTGTTTCTGCAAGTCAGTCTTTACAAAAAACTTTGTAGAAAGGTCTTGGTATCTGTTTTTTTGGCTTCTTTGGTCTTTCCGGTGCTGACTATGTTAAGGGTGTGGGCATACAAGCAAACAGCGTGTTCATCATACTTATTGTAGGAATCTCGACAAGAGTTGGTGTAAGGAATATTTTATAGAACATTTTTAATCCAACATGTCTTTTTGTTAAAAACGAAACAACTAATGGTAACTGGTATGGAGAGCTACTTACTTATTTCGGCCTCAGGAATCATCTGCAGACAGTCTCAATAGGTATACGAAAAGCGCATTTTTTGGAGGGAGAGGGGTCATATATTGGACCTTAAGTGGGGGTTCAAGATTTTTTTCAGGGTCTCGAAGGGGGGGTCATCAAAAATTTGGTGGTCACAATTTCATTTCCTCTGCCCCCCTCCCCCGTGGCCATAAATAGTGACCAGTCCCAAATGTACACTTATTTATGCACATACTTTACATCAGTCTAAAAAACGTGGGTCTGTCGACGGTCTGAGATTGAAAAAACTTATGTAAATCTGTAGGATGTAGCAGATTCTTACCATGATTCTTCAGAAGGAAATCATTCTTACAAATCATTGCTGAGGTGAATATATTATATTTTTGTTTTGTCACTTTACAGGTGTCTATCCTGCAGTGCACTAGTGTGGTGTATGCGTAATAGGGGGGGGAATGAGGCTTAATGGCGCGTCGACAGCTTGGTCATTAGCGCCAACCTCAGTCACAGTGCAGTGGTCCGGGTTGCCACTGCACCACACATTACAGAGATATTATTCAAACCCCTAACCTAAATCTTGTCATACATCTGTACCTCCTGCAAAAATTGAAAAACACCGGACAGGAGGACAGACTTATCGCCCAATTGACGCACAATGTCATGCGGAAGATGGAAACGACGACGAAAACCATCAAGATGGCAACAATCAACAAGGAAGTGCCGGACCGTAAGTGGCCGCCGACACCAATAACATTCAGGAGGGTCAACCCCCCGCAAAAGGAAACAGTGAGTAAGTCGAGTGTGACCAATGCGCAAACGGGCCAACGCCACCTCCTCACGGCGACTGCTGCGACACGCCGAGTGCCATTCCTCAACAGTGCCTTTAATAGCTCGTAATTTATTGCCGTCCTGTCCATCCCACGAGGCTTGCCAAAAAGCGTGTAACCTTAGACGCAGAGTTGGAAAAGCGTCCGACGGAACAAGGCTGAGATCCCTTCCGAGAGGGCCAGAAAGGGCCCCTTTTGCTGCAGAATCCGCTTGCTCATTTCCGCGTAATAGGGGGGGGGGATTGAGGCTTAATAGGTGTATACTGTTTTGGTGAAGGGGTAGCTAACTATTTACAGGAGGAAGGGAACAAGGGAAAATACAGGGTGTCCCAAAAGTCCCAGTCCATCCTAATAAGTTTTTAAGGGTTGAAAGACACTAGTGAAACTTTGACAATGTATGTTTGGTTAAAGGAGCTACTTTTTTGTATAACCGGTATTGTGCCTGCCCCCCTTGGGGGGGCCCTTAGGGACCCAAACTCAGAAATTTCCAATGAAATGGGAGGTAAAGGTATATCGTTTTTGAAAGGTCTTCATTAGGCGAGTAAAGTGCTGCAACGATAGCGGTGATACAATGAGCCCATTCAAAATGGTAGCCGGTCAAACATTAGGAAACTCCTTTACATCCATATGTCTTACTCAGGCCAAAGACGTCGTAAAGGGACGTAGGTGAAAGCAAAATGCTTCGTTCAATTTAGTTGGGTCACTCCTACAACGTCTCTTCCGGTTTGAAGCCCAGAGTGTGGGCCTCAGCTACACCCCAGGGAAAGGGAAGGGGAACTGAAGCCCCCACTCTGGGCTTCAAACAGCTAAAGACGTGGGTGTGATCCAACTAAATTGAACGAAGCATTTTGCTTCCACTTACGTCCCTTTACAATGTCTTTGACCTGATTAAGACATAGGGATGTACAGGAATTTCCTAATGTTCGACTGGCTACCATTTTGGATAGGCTCATCATATCGAAGCTGTTCTTGCGGCACTTTACTCGCCTAATGAAGAACTTTCAAATAGGGTATTCCTCTACCCCACATTTTATTAGACATTTCTGAGTTGGGGCCCCTGGGGCCCCCCCAAGGGGGGCAGGAGTAATGCCGGTTATACAAAAAGGTAGATCCTTTAACCAAACGTACATTGCCAGAGTTTCACTAATGTCTTCCAACCCCTTAAAAAGTTATGAGGCTAGACTGGGATTTTTGGGACACCCTGTATGTCACATCATTCATTTAGGGGAAACTTTGCTTATTAAAGCAGGATGTCTGACCCCACTGAAACTAAAATTGTGCATGTGTAAAATGCACTGCTTTAAAAACACTAAACCATATTATATTATTTGTAATAGGCAAAAAGTGATGAATCTAACTCAGGATGCGAGTTAGATGAAGTTTCGAAACAACTACATAAATTATACAAAATTAAAGTTATGACCCTTGGCCTGCATTGCACTTCAACACAGTGGTAATGTGTTGTAATGCAATGCAGGCCGGGGGTCATAACTTTTTGTAAAATAACACTTATGCCTACGCCGTCAACATGTCACATCGAGACTAGGTAGTTCGGTGAATGTTTTACGTTTTTTTGTAGAAATTGTTTCAAATTGTAAACTCTGTTCTATTATTTTTAGATGTTTTTCTTTGAAACATTCCCAACGAAAGTTCGAAAATTGTGATGTTTCAATGTTTAATTGTACAGCTAGACTGTGCTGACCAAGATCATTTTTATATGCTATCTTTTTTCGATGCATTTCATTATATATCACTTGCATTGTTAGTTGATATAATTACGTAGATTGATTGACTGATACAGAATTTAATGATTGATTAACCGTGCTGTGACCCACATTAGATTAACTGCCCCACAA
The DNA here is from genome assembly GCA_023313725.1 of Lithobius niger. Classification (NCBI taxonomy): domain Eukaryota; kingdom Metazoa; phylum Arthropoda; class Chilopoda; order Lithobiomorpha; family Lithobiidae; genus Lithobius; species Lithobius niger. Next base: position 36,668 of record JAHWFP010063581.1, read on the forward strand.
AACAAAACAAGCCAAAACAAAAGCAAACTAATACAAAAACTGTAGAATCGTTTTACTATACACTGGAGCTGTAATAAAACAAAATAAATAGACATAAATCGCTGGAAATAATATTAAGGAAAATTATTAGAAATTAGCAAACAGCGAAAATTATACAATAGAAATAACTTAGTTCAGTAACCCACCTTTATGCACTTACGTTTCGTCGAAGTGGCATGACCTGGATTCGAACCAGCTACCCAGTTCGCCCCCAGACCATTTGCATAGCACCTTAATCACTATGGCCACATCCTCCACTAGCTATGCAAGTGATTAAGACGCTATGCAAGTGATCTGGGGCATACTGAGTAGCCGGTTCGAATCCGGCTCATGCCACTCTGACGAAACGTAAGTGCATAAAGGTGGCTTACTGAACTACGTTATTTTTAGTGCATAATTTTCGCTATGGGCTAATTTCCAATTTTCCTTAATAGTAAAACAAGACGGTGCCACACCAAACCACATACAAAAGTCTTTAACTAAAAAAAACTAGACTATTCAATTAAGCTGCATTCAACTTATGACATTTCATTCATGCAATTTTGTAGTTGGTGTACGTTAATTTTGAATATTTTCGTTGAATAATTTTTTTCTTAAAAAGCAAGCATATGACGAACAATTTTACAACGATTTTTCCTTATTTGATGTTTAAACAATTGAATCACAGCATTAAAAATATGTGTAATAGAAATATAATTTTTATTTTCTCGCAATATTCTCGTGCAACATTTTAGGTGACCAAACACACTACATTAACACTGGCGATAGCCAGTGTTAGTAAGGGTCGACCTAGGACCTCTGTGTTAAACTCTCAACTTTGAGAGCTTATAACTCCGTCAAAAGTAAACATCTTTAAACCAAATTTGGAATCTAGCCTTGACTAGTCAAGGCCTGTCTGCAGTCCAAAAATTGTGAAATTCGGTCCAGCCAAACCCGAGATGCAGACAGGGGCCAAATAAACAACTTCTTGTTCTGCTTGTTGTTGTTCTGGGGATACTTTCGTCTGTCCTCTCTACAGGTCAAACTATTTGTCCTATAAAGCTGGTTCTTAGCTCATTTTATAGGTATTGCCTTTTCTAATTGGTCAAGTGGTTCAGGGGTTACGGAGCTCTAAACTACAAGATTGATTGTTTTACATTGTTTTAAACATTGTTATTATGCAACAATACCAATTAGAAAACGCCAGCTGCAAGACATAGACTGAAGATTAAAGGATATGTTTCTATTGTTACCATTGGCGATAGCCAGATTAGTAAGGGTCAGCCTATGGTCTCTTGTGTTAAACTATCAGCTTTGACCGTCAACTGCACTGTTTTACAGTTTAGCTGCAATTCTAAAAGTAACACGAATTAATAAACAAAAACGGAACGTTAAATGTTTAGAGTAAGGATCTAAAAGTCAAAACCTAGAAGGGACACGGACAAGCTTTGACAGTCAGGATCTAGGTGTAAAATTTTGTCAGTAAAAGACTGGTAAGCATTAGACCCTTACTACCCGTTGGTCAGCAATAAATACATTTTGACGAAAAACTGGAAATCCTCCTACAATAACCCATGTGATGATCAAGTGGTAGTATGGTTATACGTTTCCTGCTTTGCTTTACGTTGAAAATTATTTTTCAATTTAGTAACATGCCAGCATATTCGTAGAAGAGAGCATTATGGTAATCCTCTATCATAAATCTACGAAATATAATAAAAATTCTAAAGCATCAAAAGACAAAATGCCAAACTTCACAAGAAAATTGTGTTATTAAAGTTCCATAACAATAAACTAAGAACAAAGAAAACCTGCTACAACCGTTCATACACACGTTCTGTCCGAAGAGACTAGAACTAATCTAACCACCGGGTAGTAAGGGTCTAATGCTTACCAGCCTCTTACTGACAAATTTTTACACCTAGACCCTGACTGTCAAAGCTTGTCCGTGTCCCTTCTAGGTTTTGACTTTTAGATCCTTACTCTAAACATTTAACGTTCCGTTTTTGTTTATTAATAGTCATATATATTTAATGATGCAGTCACATGATTGGGAAAATGTGATGCAAGTGAAACTGCCAATGCTTTCTTACAGACGGTGCAATAGATAATAAGAGATATTATTAAGTAAAAATATTTCATAATACAAAGTATTATGAAATAATGTAACCATTACAGCTTAATTATCAAAATTAATGTATTGTGTAGGGACCAATTGAAGGCTAACTTATCGTGGACCAAAAATGCATCATGTGAGTTAAATGTAACTATAGTGGTAACGTAATTATAATGTAGAAAGGAGGTACAACTAAACAACAATATCGAAAAAATGGCCGGAAATGTTGGGATTGGCATATAATAAAAAGACAAACATTCAGAACTTTGACTGTAATTTTCTTTTTCACACAAGATTAAATGCCAGAAGGAACATAATATGACTGAATGAAACAAACTTTTTATCAGTTAAAAGTATTATTGGTTTTAAAATTATGAAACTAATTCTTGATTTTGTTTTGTTATCAGGCGAAATGTAAGATCACTAGGTCAACTTAATCTAATAAATTGCAACGAAATAATATTGTTAAAATTTACCATCAGAGTAGTCTCCTACGATTTCTGGGAGTTCATCTGAGTAAGACGGGTACTGATCTGGAGGCGTAGGGTAGTCTTCAGGTGCTTGAAGCAGTTCCGAGGTAGTAACTGAATTTGGGTCATAGAAATTTACTCTTAGACTTCCAGCTCCCCCACTATCCACACCTACTACTCCAGAACCTCGTGTGTGGGTAGGACCTCCTGAGTAGCCAGGGAAAGAAGGGCCAGGACCTCCTGGGTTGCCATGACTTGGTCGGAAAAAAGGATATGAAGGGTGATAAACTCCTGGGTAGCTAGGACTTGGTGAAGGGCCAGGACCTTGTGGGTATTGAGGTCCAGTACCAGGGCTTGGTGGGTATTGAGGTCCAATGCCTGAACCTGGTGGGTATTGAGGTCCATTGCCAGGACGTGGTGGGTATGAAGGTCCAGGGACAGGGCCTGGTGGGTATGGAGGTCTAGGGCCAGGACCTGGTGGGTATGAAGGTCCAGGGCCAGGACCTGGTGGGAATGGAGGTCCAGGGCCAGAACCTGGTGGGTATGGAGGTCCAGGGACAGGGCCTGGTGGGTATGGAGGTGCAGGACCTGGTGGGTATGGAGGTGCAGGACCTGGTGGGTATGGAGGTCCAGGACCTGGTGGGTATGGAGGTC
>JAHWFP010063587.1:0-17334 GCA_023313725.1 Lithobius niger
TTCTACTGAATGGCTGACACCCAGGCCTGGGACAATTTTTACCAATTGATCATTTAATATCAATTAGCTCTCTACTGACGAGCCCAAACAAGGGCGAAACAGTCTGTCTAGAGATCTTTGTGGGTGAGAGCTAATTGATATTAAATGATTAGTTTTTGTGTCCTTTTGTAACTTTTCTGGGCTTTTTGGTCCCAGTTAAGAGTACCATGGGCTAGAGGATCCTTCGTAAGCCAGGGCCAGTTTGGAACTGAACACCCTTTCAGCAGTTTTATGTTCTTTGCCTAAGGTTACCCCCTTGAAACACGGTTCCAGGGACAGAAGCCACACTTGCTCCCCCCTCTGACCAGGCTAGCTTAATGAAAGCAATACTTGGGCTAATTATGAGAGAGGAGGCCCCAACAATCGCATTTGTAAAGTTCATTTAATAAATCATCAAACTTTCGGTTCTCCCGGGAAAATTTTTCAGTTGATAAACATGGCACACTGCAAGCGGTCAACAAATCTTATAGATGGCGGAATCTTACCAGAAGTTCGCCCAAAGGGATAGAAAAATCTATCCTTTTGAGTGCTCTTCCGAAATGAAATTCGGTGGACTATTATTAAGTGTCTTGCGAACGGCACTGGCGGACGGATCCTCGCTCATAGTTGACCAACTCTACAGCCAATATTTGTGATCAATACTAGGGCCGTTTTCGTTTGTTTACATGGATGAAACGTACATATTAGTAGTGCTGACAAAAATATTTCCAATAAACTTGAACTTGTTTTAAAAAGACCTTTAAATTTGTGAAAACTGCAGTGGTACCTCAAGGATGATTTTAAGGTGGAGGCTGGTACACAATAAACCACTCATTAAAAGAGTATTTTAAATCGGAATAAGAGTGCAAAATACAATTATGTTTATTCGATTTCCATGTGAAAGACTCTCAACGGCCAATATATGTGGTCAATTATAGGGCCGTTTTTGTTTGTCTACATGGATGAAAGATGCACAGTAGCGCTGTCGGAAACGTGGGCAATAAACTTGAACTTGTCTTAAACAGACCTGGAAATTTGAGAAAGCTGAAGTGATATCCCAAGGATAATGTTACAGTGCAGGCACAAAATTCCACCCATTAAAAAAGTATTTTAAATTGGAATAAGATTGCAAAATACAATAATGTTTATTCGATTCCAGGTGGATTACAATACACAAGCATATGTAACGGTCAATTAGTAACTTGAAACTGATTGTGCACGTGGAATCGTGAATGACCTCACGTGTGAAATATAACAAGCATTGTTTAAAGTTAAAAAAAATTATAAGTATCGCTAAGCTAATGACAAAACATGCACAAAAAGAAAATATGCAGTTTGAGATTTGAAAGAAATTCAAACAAATCTCCTACACAAAATATAAAGAATCTACCATAGCGCCATCTAGCGGCGGTGATATCGTTAACCTTTACAGCTTGAACTCGAGGGAACAGATGGGCGAGCGGATAGCACGATCGCTTCCCGCCCGGGAGGCCCTAGCTCGATCCTGGCCCCTTCCACACACCCCCCCCCCTCGGGGATTTTCGGGAAGAGAAGGGCCCTGTGGTGCAAAGTGCTCATGTCGAGAGTGGCATGTCAAAGTTCCTAGGATTTTCCGCATGGCTTTCTGCAGCTAAATTGTCCCGCTCGCCTGTCTACTCGTAATCGTGCTCATCTTCATGGGTGCCACGACTAGCTACGGGGCCTCCATTAGTTGACGGAGGGCGGCCTGCACCCTGTTTCAAAAGGGAGAGCCACTGTCACCATCTTGCTCACAGGTACGAGATGTTCACTCATAGTATTAATGAGGCATGTGGCTTGTTTGTTTCTTTAAAAGAAATGGCGTTTTGCATTCCTTCGCCTGATACACTCAAGTGCTGGATACTACTGGACACAGCGGATAGTGCTGGCAAGGCTCCCAGTCCTCCTATATTTCCTATTTTTTTTTTATAGGATTCCTATAAAGCTTCTATGAACCGTGAAATGCTCCTATATTTCCTATATTTTTCTGTTCTGGACTTAAATATTGCCGAAACACGCCGTTTGGGGCGTGTTTTCTTGTTCAGCTAATTATTTGGAACCTGAAAGCAGAACGTCTATTGCCCTTCTGTGGTGCTGCACCATGGTACGAAAACTGAATGTGAATTTGCCGAACGGCCAAGTACAGCACGTACCGACCGTGTACGTGATCTCAAAAATGTTTTTATTTTTCTATTGTATTGTAGGACAAAAAAATTGTTGTCCTACAGTGCAATAGGACACTCTCCCACTGCATCCTGGCTAATAATTACTTTAAACTTCCTACAAATCTTGTTTTATTTTCCTATAAAGCTCCTTTTTTTTTAACAAGAAATTCCTATATATATTTTTTTTTATCCACTTAAGTAACCTGGGAGCCCTGTGCTAGATGGTTGTAGATTCTGCAAAAATCATTTTTGTGACAACCTGCCTCTTTAAGCCTTGATATCAAATCAACGGAAAATTCAGGAAAGCTATTACTTGGGGCGGAAAAAAAAAACTGACTTAACGCTAACAAGACAATCCTTCGATGTTAATTTATTTTTATCTGCGTGAAACCTGAGCTGAGAGCATTGGTGATGAATTAAGAAAATCACATCTAATTTGGAGAAGGTTCTGGAGACGCATTCCCCTCAAGTCTACTTCCTTTTTTTTTATTCATTGATTACATTTTTCTTTTTTGCTTCAACCTTGGTTGCTGGAAGTTGGATCGCAATGGTGAATTAAAAATTCTTTCTGGTGGTAATTAATTTCGAATGGCCCTTCCAGCCGTGCGTTAGAACGTAATTGTGTCTGCTGCAGGCCGCTTTCGTGTGTATGTGTGTGTGTGTGCAGTGTCTGCTGGTCTTTCTATTTGTATGTCTGTCTGTGGCTGGAAGCGAAAATAAAAAGCACAATTTTTTTTCCCTCCAAAGTTCCTCTTTTGCCACGCATGAAACCATTTAAAAGTGCTTGGATTAAGACATTTATTATATTTCAGCAGTTGTGTTGAAGAGCTAATTTCCACTTTTTTTTTTTGGTCGTTTTCGTATGCGTTTTATATTCTGACGGGGAGATTTAATGAAGTTCACGTGAATCCCAAAGCGGTTGTCTCGTGTGTCTCGATGGTTGAAATTAGCATTTTTTGTTTAGCCCTTGCGTGCAGCAATTCGAGTCGATAAAATAGCTACGTGAAATATTGTTCTTTACGTGACAGTTTTCAGTTGTTCATTTTGGATTTAAGGTTTTAAAAAGGCTTTTAATATCATAATACTTGGCAATTTCAAGTGAATCATAACGAAATTGCGAACGTTATTGTATTTCCAACAGATAAACACACTTCCAGGCACACAGAAACACACAACCCAAATTCAGTCCAAGATAAGGGCCTCGCATCGCTAGGATAATAAAATTGTAAAAATCGACTTATATTAGTTGTCATGTAACTAAGAAATTTTTTTTTAATGCTAAGTGATTAATCTGGAGGGCTTTACGGAATTAAGACACTGACACATTACGTGTAGGAAGGTATGTGTAATTTTTAATAACTGGCAGAAAATTGTCCCTTCCGTGAGTGTGTCATCTGTAAAACCTAAAAAAAAAATTTTAATTAATTTCTTTTAAGCTTTAAGCCAGCCTAAGCAATTTAATACTTATTTGGCTGAACCGGCTCAATTTTGAACATTGCCAGACTTTTAGAGAAGAAGAAATATCTGGTAAAGGGAGGTGCCAACCCGGGGATTCGATCCGGGAAACCTCCGATCATCGTAGGGGCCGAAAGATTGGCCAGAATAGTTCCCATAGCCGCTGAAGGAGCATGGCAGCCTCTCATGCTACCCTGGCCGGCAGTCTTGGTGGGGACTTTGCCAAGATCCCCTTAATAATAATATAACAATAAACTTTATTGCAAACAAAATACCTTTCCAGGGTTTCGACCAGATCCACAAACCTCCAGAAACCAGGCTGAGCTCTCTCACCGCTCAGCCACGATGTCCATTGATTGAAAGATAATTGTTGGTGTTTTTTTTTAATCTTTATTGACTGCTTGTTTGCTCAAAGCTTCTGTGCAGCGGAAACATTAAAAGCGAAAAAGCAAAGCATTAAAAAAACTAGGTAAAAAAGGGGTAGAAAAGGTCATAAAATGTTGCGCATTCTGCTCGTATTCCGTTCGCAGAACGTATCACCAGAACGGTAGGCCCTAGCTGTCTAGCATCTTCTTTTCTGAGATCCAACACATTTGGTTGAAGCAAGATTTAAACCGGAAATCACCATCCATCTTAATGCTTTCGCCAACATCGGTTCGTGAGAAGAAAAGAGAGAAAAAAATGCTCTGGTAGGACTTCCGTCTTTTAGAATTGTCGTTAACATTTAGTTAGCAGTACTCAAAACCAGCCCAAAACGTGGCCATTTTTGCCAACTAATAAAAGAAGAATGACAATTTTCAATTTTAGTTTTAATAAACAAAAATCCCTATGAGAATTCCACAAGAATCTGTAAAAAAGCCAATTAAAAGGCATACACACCTCACTATTTTCGTATAGGTTATCCCAAACATACATCTTTTGCAATATTTAACAAGTAGGCTGTAGCCGCAAACCGTCATGTACCCGGGGGGAGGGGGGGGGGGGGGAGGATCAACGCGTTCGCATCAGTTACGTACGTTTTACTTCAAAACTGAAGTATAGCCATTGTATAAATAAGCTATCTTCTTTAATTGCGATTTTATTTTTTTACCACCGGTAAAAATCGTAAGTGGTTTAAGATTCGATTTTTCTACATTGAAACAGTATACTAGCTCTATGTGATGGGTTGGAATTCACAATTTTTTAATGAAACACGAGTGTCTTGAAATGTAGTGCCGTCCTGTAGGCCTACTATCTGTAAGTTTTTTGTAGCACTTATTTCTGTCGTTTGACATACATGTTCAAAGAACAACTAAAGCAGAGAGAGCGAGAGAGACATTTCCGTTGATTGACCGAGTCAGCCGTACAATGCTTGTAAATACCAAAGTGTTAGTTTTCGACCTTTATCCAAATTTATAAATTTCCTGTATCCATTCTGCATGATGTGGTTCATTCAGCGTGTTCTTATTGAACCTGTTTTCGACACTTTTCGTCATTAAAGACGACCGGATTTGCTAGACTTGATTTTCTAGCTCCTCCCCGATCTAATCTTCTTTTTTTTTTAAATAAAAAGTCTATTGGTCTACAGTCTTTCTTTCTAAAAGTCTAAAATTCTTCTAAAATTGAGGTGGTTCTTCTGTACGAGAATTAATTTGCTTCAGATAACTTCACGAGCAGTCATCTCAATTCATATCAAGCTGTAGAGTATACAATCGCAAGATAACATAGCTTGAGATACAATGGAAAACAGATTATCGGGGTTCATACGGATCCTCGAAAATCTGGAAATGTTCTGGAAAGTAAAACTGAAGTTCCAGGCCTGGAAAAGTGCTTGAAATATGGAATTATGTGACAAATTGTTAAGTCCTGAAATACTTCTACAAATCGTCATAACAGAAAATGTTGTTAGTTTTTTCCCGTGTCTTACACCAGTGTGCACATCAATGTTACCATAAAAAAAGCAATAACATCCGTAACTAAAAACAAAATCGCTATGCAGAAATGGAGCAACCTGTCCTCGTCTCGCCATGACGGTGTGTGGTTGAACAAAATGGGTCACTCACAGTTTTACCGCACTAAAATTGGTTTTATGAAATGGGGAATAAATCTACAAAGAAATACCGTCTTTTTTAACAACCAAAACACCGTATTTTTCATACTTCTGGTGATGAGTTGGATTGGGTTTACTTAGACTGACCTCGTTCTTGATGTGGTGCTTAATTCAGCTGGAAGAACCCAGGGTGTGATGATCGCTAACTATTGAGGGCAAGATTGCCTCGCTCTGGAGGAAGAAGAAGCTGTTCGGAATTCCTGGTTCGTTTTCGGCTATCAATCAATTTAGCGTTCGTCACTTTGATAAACGCGATTAAGAAGTAGGGCTGGTGCTACGCTTTTTTCTTTCCTTTTGGCGAATGGGCGTTGTGAAGTTCGTACTTTTTCTTTTTAAGTCTTTCTTCTAGCCGAACCAAATGTGGGTGAGTTATGATGCACGAAAAATGATTATAATCAAGCATTTGACGAAACATCGATGTCGGTGTTTATCAGGAGTGGTTTACGCGCATATCACTGTGTATGTACTTGATTCCCATCCCAACAAAAATCCGTGGGTTCGACAATGAACCGCATTTTGAATTTTAGTTTCATTCCCACTGGGAAGGAGACTAAAAAAATTAAAAAAAAAACCTATGTTCCACGAATTCTATTAAGGGGTCTGACGATGTGGGAGTTGGGTGGCGCTCCCTTGGAACCTTGTGAAGCGATTGATTTGCAGTAGGTTTAAGGCATTTCACCGAAAATTCCACCGAAAATTTAAGTAGAACTATGAAGATTGTTCTCCTTTTGTGATGACGTGTGTTTTTTTCCATTTTATAATGCATTTGACATACTTAAAAAGCCAGTATTCAGATTTTTTAATATTGCAATAAATGCCAAATTAGTTTATTTTTACCAAATTTTACGGGGGGGGGGGGCAAAGGAATAGTTTTTCACTACTGATGTGTGATTCGCGTAATCTAGAATTTCGGACTTTGGCCTGGCATTTTTTCTCCTCCTAAACACTACTGCAAGTTTTGTCATGTTATGCTTGTAGAATTTTGTTCAGTGAACGACGAAAATGTCAGTCTCGTGTTTTGGTATAATTTTTTGCACTAGATGTCGTTTAAATTTAAGCTAACAAGTTTTAAAAAATGCAGAAGTAGAGTGACCTCTTTGTACTGAAAGTCCAAGAAGAAGCCACAAAGAGTCAACTCTCCAATTTCTTTTTTAAAAATTTTAATTTTAATTTTATTTCCTTGACTCGGGCTTTTTTATCTGCATTTATCGGCCTCTTTTGCACCTTTCTTCAATTTTAAAGGGTTTATATGTTTGTCTCCTTGAAAATGAGCTATGTTCAGCTCGAGACGGTAGATTAAGCGTTTTGTTACCATTCTGTTCGAGACAATTTGCTGCCATTGTACTTTTCTAATTTTCGTGATATTTTTATTTTTTTTATTTGCGTGTACTTAGCTTTGCCATAGTATTTATTTATGTAAACTTGTATCGGACTACTTATTTTTCTTATTTTTGCATTTCAGCGTGTATTTAAGTTTTTCATTTTTTAAATGTTTTTTTTTTACCTTGTACCTTTCCTTGAATTTGTTTTGCGTGTACAATCCATTTTTTTCTGCTTTGTTCTTTTGCAACCGTTCTTTTGTTATGCCTGTCGACAGGCGTCTCTACTAAAATGTTTGTAACAGGTGGCGTTTTGAAGTGGCAACTTAAGTCTTTTTTCCAACACGAATTAACTTCTACGAAATTTTTTTCAAGTTTGTGTACTTAAATCAGTCGAGTCGTAGGATTCGAATTGGTGTTCACTTGGAATGTGGCTGCTGCTCGATTCGTGGGCATTTTATCCCCCCGACATTCTGTTCCCCATCCTCAAAAACGACGATGGACATTCCATACCTGTACACTTTCTTCCAAATCACTTTCTCCAGAAAAAAAGTTTCTTCTTGCCGAGTGGAAAACAATACATAACCTGTTAATTTTTGCATTCGTTGATCCAATGGCTGTGTTAGGCATCGTGAGACACAATGCAAAAATTGGCACATACCGTATTGTATATTTTCTTAGGCAAACGAAACAAATTTCAGCCGGCCTTCATGGGGGCCGGCAAATTACGTTTCATGTAATGCCTGTCAATTTTTGCATTGTGTCTCACGATGCCTAACACATTCATTGGACCAATGAATGCAACAATTCACAGGTTATCTATTTTTTCCTTAGGCAAAAGAAACAATTTCAGTCGGTCTGTCAGGAGGGCCGGTAAAACACTGTTTTACTTTTTAGGATGATGGCTAACATTACGTTACTGTAAAAAATGTGAAGCCTAACGCACGTGCAGTTAACATTACTAGTGCGGTGCCTTCATCAGAATCGTAAAATGAAAATTTACAAATTTGTTGCAGTCTAACAAAAAACTAATAACAGTCTGAAACCCACGTTATGGAAAACAAAAACACCTGCTCATATCCTTAAAAAATGAAAGCAGTACACTGGGAAACGTTGCTGCGCTACGTGATTTTTCAAGTTTACCTTTGTAGCTTTAATTTTGTTTACACAACCTAGGCGTAAGAGAAAGTCTTGCCCAGAATGCCCGCCCATCCTTAGTTTGACCAATATCTAAATGTTGGAATTCCGTCGTCATCACCACCCCTTGCCCCCACCTCCTCCTTCCATCGATGGATTGGCGCGGGGGAAAAAACAAATTAAACAAACACTGACATCGGCTGCGAGGCGTTCTTCTCGAACATTCTTGCGTCAACATTCTCGGCTAAGAAATCACACTTGAGGCCATTTACAAAATCAATTTTAATAGCATCCTTGTGATAACGTTAAAGCAGATGGCTTTGGCAGGATATCAAATCTGTGATTGGTAGTGTGACGAATCAAAGAAGGCTATCTGATTTCTTTGGTTCTGCTTTTGGAGCTGGTTGTAAGATTGCAATCGCTTTGATAAAATCTTAGTTGCCAGCGGGAATCAGGAAGCGTTGAGTGTTTGGGGTGGGGCGTGGGGGGGGGGGGGGGGGGGGGAGGCGGGGAGTGAGAGTGAATCATGCTTAGATTGCAGTCCTTGACCTACATGGTTGGAATGCTATAAACAAGGCGAAAATTGCCATCAGCCCCGCCCTGGCCACTTGCTATCGAAAAGCAAGAGTGCGCGCGTGATGTAGGCAAGAAAATATTCTTCTTCCATGGGCAATACAACGTTTGTTTTTCTGCTGTAAGTTAAAAGTGGTGAAACGTATTGTGAAGGAAGAAACAATTTCGACCCCAGAATTGTGGTCTCCAAAGATAATATTAATTTGGTACAGTTTGGTAAACCAACTCTGGTTGAGTCCCGGAAAAAAAATTCCCCGGAAAGAAAATCCCGGGAAAATAGTCCCCGGAAAAAAGATCCCACGGAAAAACAATCCCCCCGGAATAAAAATCCCTAGAAAAAGATCCCTTGGAAAAACGATCCCGTGGAAAAAAAAAATCCCCAGAAAACATCACGTGGGTTTAACAAGATAATGCTATACAAGATCTGAGAATTAAAATTTAATTTAAAAAAAATCAAAACCATCAACGACTGTACGTAATTGTACATAGCGTAAGTTTTGGTGAGAACGCTGCAGTACGTGTAAACTGCGTTTGTTCTAAAATTTAACTTACTCACGTCTGAAGGGTAAATAGAGGAACATCAAAAAGAAACTATCTATAAATATGTATTTAACACCAAGAACAACTAAATTCCACAACCGTCTGCAGCACGTAGGCGTACCCATGTTATGACACTCGCTTTGTATTCCACCGTTTCCACAAGGCCGTGTGGCAGCCACAAATGTCAGTTCCTGTGGCTCCAAGCTAGTTGACTGAACATCACCAAAATTTTATTTTACCAAATATACCTGTTAATTTCAGAAACAGGCCAATGCCTCTTTAATAAATAGGATTAGCTAAAAAAAAAAAAATTCTTTTTTATTTTGGGGATTTATTTTCCGGGACTATTTTACAGGGATTTTTTTCCAGGGGATTTTGTTTCCAGTCCCCACTCTGGTTAGGGGTTCTTAAGACAGCCTGTTCGTTAATGTAGATCTATATCTGCGTACTGTTCAAAGAAATCGCTGTTAAGGTCTCCTTTAAAAACAGTCTCTTTCGTTGGAAACTGTAAGCTAGTGTAAAGCTTCAAGATGGTACGTTGTTTGGCTCTGTCGGGTCAGAGCGAAACAATATAGCAAGTTATAAAATTAGTAAAAATGTTGGTACTTTTGCAGTTTAGTGGAAATATTGGTATCTTATAATTCATTTATTTTTGGGAAGAAACGTCCGGGGTGTGTGATTATTACGTTCCCGTATTGTACCGCTTTAACATTCTTGAGCATAGTGCTGCAATTATTACTATCCACATTGCTGGGTTGAAGCCAGTTAAACTTAAAATCCTTCACAGACGTTTTGACTCCTTTTATTCTTCCATGGGTGCTGCCATTAGGTACATGATGATTTTTTTTCACATTTGTCGCATACCTACTTTTAATTTCGTTCACATTTTTCGCTTACCCACTTTTGGTCCCTCCATTTTACACGAAATACGATGCACACAACTTTATGTTAATGCACATCACTTCTGGGTAGCAAAATGAGGCGATTTTACCTGGTTACACAGCTTTTGGTTTCAGTGTTGCTGAAAAATATCCATCCAAATATTTACAGGTTTTACTTGAGCTTGTGAGTTTTGCTTTTTTTTTCACACCACTGCTCATATTTTTCACATTTAAACACATTTTTCACAATTTTGTTTGGCCATTAGTAAATTTTCATATTTTTTCACATCGGCAGCACCCCTGTTCTACAGAGCCGTGAAACTATTCTGAGAAGCTGAGATGTGCAGATTGTTTTTACCGTCATTGTTTAACCCACGTTAAATGTACCCATATTTAAGATCCTGTGTTTTCCGCTTGGAGTTTCCAGCTAAATTGTCCCTCTCATCGTTGGAGCAGGTAACTCATTTTGGGTTCGTGCTCCATAAAAACTAAAAAGCAAGCAAGCTGGCAATACGCAGTTTCGGTTCGTATCCCTAACAGCAGCACAACAACATCCATTGTACACTGTTGAAAATTATGTACTGTGTGGCCTCGCCTACAACAAATAAGTCTAGGCTACTTCTCTATTTTTACAGTTTGATTATCAACGTAATGTCGGGGCGTTCTGTGATATGTCCGTACAGGTACTTAGATTGTGATGTGTCCAAACTACCGGTTGACTGGCAGAGGTACGCGGACACATAGGCACTGGACAAGTAGGCACCGGACACTTAGGTACCCAAATTTAGGCCCTCGGACAAATAGGCACCCCGTTTAAAATTTTTATTTTTAATTGGAATGGATTCCCCTCAAATTGGGGGGGGGGGAGTTTGCTATAAAATGTTCGTAGCGTTCAAAACTGCTAAAGATTGTTGGCATGTCTATTACATTAGCATCTCTGATGTTATTTGTTAGCCGTTGCGAGCGTGGCAGCGCGAGTGAGGCAGCATAATTTGGAACTTTAATTCATCACACAAAAATTTCGGAGGGAAATGCAAAAACTCCCCCCAACGGTCCACACGACTAAGTGTCCCAGATTTAAAACAAACGATACATAATTTGAGGGCAATCCATCCCAATTAAAAAAATAAAAACTTGGTGCCTATTTGTCCGGGTGCCTAAATATCCGAGTGCCTAAATATCCGAGTGCCTATTTGTCCAGTGCCTAAATATGTGTCCGGTGCCTATTTGTCCCGTGCCTATGTGTCCTACATTCGTTGGCAGAATCTGGAAATTGATTTTCTCAAAAGAAAAGTTACCTTTAGCAAGAAACCGCACTTAAACAAACTTATAATTTCCATCTGTAAATCTCATCGCGTCTTCGCTGTCGCTGTCCGACTTGAAAGGTCGCCGGGTCACATCCCAGTGAAAAATAAGTTACTGTGAAAGGAAGTGATTGGATTTAAAGTAACTGTCGACTGGAGCTCTTTCAAAATCAATTTGGTTCTCTGCTTTCCTCTGGTCAAACGAATTTAACGGCATCTCGTGGACGACGAGCGGGCCGTACCCAACCTCCGTTTTACATAAATTATGAAAGATTTATGCAAACGAATTAAATCAGTTGCGCCTGTTAGCAGAACTAAGTTTTTTTTTCTTTAAATAGTACGGGATTTGAACCTGGACCTTTTGGTCTTAAAGACAGAAAATATAACCTGTGTCGATGGTGAACATCAGAAAGTTTAATAAACGATGCCGTTGTTTTACGATTATTTGTAAGACAATAATATTGTTTGCCCACGATCCGACTGAAATAATTTTGTGTTGCTAGCCGTGCGGTGCGAAGCGTAACAAAGGAGCTTTAATTGTCACAATCGCCGCCTTCCAAAACCAAAATCCAAACGCATCCAGTTTGTAGGCAGAGCGGAATTTCCTCATGGGTGTTGTGTGTGTAAAAGGTGTCAAACTGTCTCCAGATGGATGGGTTCGGTTGAGTTTGGACTGGTGGTTTTCGAAGGCGCCCTTTGTGTTGATGTATGTCTGTCTGCATCCGTCATAACTTTTGAACCCATTATATGACTCACAGGCGAAAATTGACATTGGCCACTAGCCATGTGGCGATTAATTGCCGTCAGTTGGCGACTAAAAATTGCACACCGGCTGATCCAACCTAGTCTATGCAAGAAACGGTTCCTCTGACCATTTTAGTGGCACTATCGACCCAATTGTTTAAATTATAATTGTCATAAGCACTTTCGCACACATTGTTGCTTAAAGAGCCTCAAAAATAGCATCGTTATAACAGGTTTATTGTGGTAAGAGGTATCTTCTCAAGGGGTTTAAGTGTACAGACAAATACCATCTGCGGCATGAAAGAAGCCCACAATCATTGTTTTCGCCAGTTTATTTTACAGTTGTTGTAGTATAATCAGTTTAAAAATGCAGGCCCAGAAAATGTCGACTAAACTTTTAGTGTGACGACTAAAGATTTTTGGGCACGTCAAAATGTTAATTTTAACCTCTAGAGCAGGAGGTTTACACCAGCATGCAAGATTAGTTTGTTAACCGTTAAAATTCTGAATGCTGAGGTATGGTGATTTGAACATCTGTTTTTTGGTTTTATTTCAGTCGCTATTTTGGCGAATAACTCGCTGAAGAATGTTCAAAATAATTGTTTATGACGTCTGTGGTGTTTCTTTTTGCCTCCAAGGTGTTCGTTTCCAACTGATTTGGTTTCCTTTTCTTTCGTTCGCTTCGCGTTTCTTCCCCGAAGATCCCAAATTTAAAAAGATTATTAAAAATTACGATGACTGCATTACAAAAAAAATAGAAATCCTATAATGGAATTCAGGTCCCCATCCGTGTTCGATGACACTCCAGCGTTAAATAGGTTCTGCGAGAAAAGAGAAAGTTGACCTTTTTTTTTCCTTCCGAAATTTAAGTCTTCAATTATTCAGTTGGAAAATTTGCGTAACGGGCGACCGTGTTTCTAGAAGTCCTCTGATTTCACGCTGAGACCAATGTATGGACGCTGAGACGTACGGATTTAAATAATTGGACTTGAAATAAGAAAGAAAAAAAGAGATTGTCATGCTGAGAGGCAGAATTTGTATAAATCAAGAGATTTTCTCGTCGTACTCCATAAAATTCGAGCGAGAGTCTGTACGAGAGGGCTTAATGAAATAAATTCGGGTCTCATTTCAATCTTCTGTGAGTCGCCTAGCCTATTAGAGCATTGTAAGGTTCGAGGTACGTGTTGTAGGCAAACAACTCGGATTTCGGAAATGTTTGAGGATCCGATATATGTCGTTGTGATTTGTGTGAACAAAATAATTGTTGAACAAAACAATTACCCATGAAAACAGAGATGTGTGTACAAGGGAGGGGGGTGGGGAGGAAGAGGTAACCATTCGGAAAGATATGAAAGAAATGACTGTTTTTTACGGAAAGAAGAGATCACTTTACGGTTTGTCAGGATCCCAGAAAAGTTTATGGGCTGCTGTGATACTTTCCATAAAGAATCTAGGGAAAAAAATTCTGGGAGAAAACGTCTGGTAAAAAAGGTTGGGAGAAAGATAGGTCCAAAAGAAAGGTCCGGGAAAAAAGATCCGAGAAAAAAATCGAAGGGAAAATGCCGCAGTTAAAATGTTTCGTGATGTTAACTCCCTTGCCTGCCTGGTGAAATTTGAGCCAAGACAAACTCACCTAACTATTAAAAAAAAAAACATAACCTATAAAACGATGTGCGGAAAAAAAGTCGAAGTGAAAAATGCTGCTAAAAAAGAATAAGTTTCCTGGTCAAACTCATTTGCCTGCTTGGGGAAATTCGAGCAAAGGCAACGACCTAGCCTAACCTAGCCAAGGAAAAATAAAACAATTTTGTAAGTTTTTTTTATCGTGTAGTTTATTTATTCACCACAGAAAGTTCCCCGGACTTTTTTTCCTCAGACCTTTTTTTTGCAGACTTTTTTTTCTGCCCATCTCTGTAACACATAGGCTAGTTTCGTTCCCATTATTGTCATAGTCGGTATTCCGTAGCTTTTAACAGTTACAATGTGCTCATTGCTCTGAATCTTCTGAACTTTATACGAAATTCTTTTGCGTCGATCGGGTGCATTCGTCGTACGGGAGTGTTCATTTTTAAATTGCCTACACTGAAATTAGCCTGCACGGCTTTTTCATTCGCTTTAATGCTCAACAAATATAATTTTCTCGTTGGTTGCAATTTTACATGCATGTTTGTTGCACTTTTTACCGAAATTGTCCTCAAATGCGCGATCATTTCCATACGAATTCGATCGGTTCATGTTTAAAGATACCGCTGAATTGGGAAATTATCAGGCTTCTATTATGTTTACGACAGAGAAAACCGCATTAATTCAAGTCGATATGTTATTGCAGCATAAAAGCCTTCGCCGTCCAGAAATTACGTCTTAATTGGAGAACTTTGACGGAATTGCATGAGATAAGAAAGGTGTTGGGGTGGGGGATGCAGTAGGGGAGACGGATGTTTTATGTAGATGAGTCAGAGGGGGAAGGGGGAGGAGCAAGTCCGGTAAATGAAAACACCTGATTTTGTGCTTTACGCGTTCACCACAAGGAGATAGGGAGTGGGTGAAAGGCTCATTAAAATTCCATTTAAAATTCATTAAAAATACAATAGCATTATCTATGACGGGCGACGGCGTCTGAATTATGGATGCATCATCGCACGCCCAACCAAAACAGACAAGCAATACAACACATACATTGGCATCCATGTTGGATTTAACAAAGGAACCCAAACGATCGCGATGACGTTGACAATGACGAGCGAAATGGTAGAGATTATACACAAGCGTGTGTATTAATACGATACCCTAATTAAAAATAGCTGGTGGTAAGAGGAGAAGATGACTGTGGAGTGTTGCGGAGGAGGTCGGTGTTAAATTGTTGCCTCAAGTAAAATGTAGGCCCTGCATCCGTTGCGAGACTGAGATATGCGAAATCTTTGCCGCCGCCTCATGCCTCTCTAGTGTGGGCAAACGACAATCCGCTAAGGTCGTTTGAAATTCCGGCAGCAATAAAAGGAGATAATAAAATGCAGCAACCCGGGACATGAAGCAAGACGAAGGATAAACGCGATAAAAGACCATTATTTTCGTCAGGAGGCGTGTTGCATTGAGGTTAGCAAGTGCATTGAATTGAGGGGTAGTGCTTACATTTTTTTTTGCTCAGCGGTGGTCCGAATATAGTGTTTTAGTGGCGCTGGGGTCTTTTAGTGTTGTAGCCGTTTAGTGAAGTGTGTTTGTGCTGCTGTGTAGTCTTTTGAAGGCATGACAGTTTTATGTATCATGAGACAGTCTTAAAAGCTACTTCCACCACTCTTATGGTCCTTATAATCGTAGGGATACTGTTTTAGGTAATTTTTGGTATTTAGTATAAGTGGCATAGCATTCATTTACTGCATCCTAGAAAAGCTGGATAAGTCATAATTCAGCCAACAGCGAAATCCTTGAAAAGAAACAACGTAGAGTGCAATAAGACCTTTCTGCACTTGCGTTTCTATTTGAGTGCCTTAACACTGATTCGAACTTGGCGAACGAGTCCCTCTCCAAATCACTACCATTCCGGCATACTGCCCTTGCCGATGGTCACTGGCTTTACCGACATGTCCAGTGGACAGTGACCCTATCTAGTATAAAGGCATTGCGGTACCATAGTGATTTGGAGAAGGTCTGGCTCACCGGGTCGAGTCTGAGTCGTGTCCGAATCGTCAGTGCATAAAGGTGCTTATTTCTGACTTTTATTTAACCTCCTAAGATTCGAAGGACTTTTTTTTTTAATTGAGTCAGTCGAGGGATTCGAGCCGGTATTCAGTTGGTTTGGAGACGAAGACGCTGACCACTCGGCAGTGCTTGCTCGCTTTACTCGGAGTTCCCGGGGAACCCTCACAAAGCTCGCGATGCGCCTTTTTGCCCATCTCGTAGATGTCCCGTATAACGGACATGTACGCTAAACGTAGGATCCATGAAGTTATGGACCAAAAAAAAAAATGACAAGTAAAGTAATTTGTTGAATTTTTAAAGCCTAAACAAGGATAGTAGCGCCAAATTCTTTTTCTCAATTCCCACGAACCCCGTCTTTACTGCAGTAATGCTGGAATGTTGGAAACCTATCGAAGAGCCTTTCTCACTTTTCTGTTTTAGGAGGAGCTTATCCGTATCCGTTGTAACATATGATAGATTACATGACCAACTTCGCCATTTTTTTTTCTACATACCACTAAACGCATCCACTTGATAACGAATGTGAAAAAAAATATAGGTACTCTCTGTAATTAAAGCTCAATCAATCGATATATCCGTTGGTGTGTAAATAGAGGAAGGCTCTGATGTTGAATTGAGTTAAAGCTGCGTTAAAGAAAATTGGTGGTATACGGATTAGGGGCACAGCCAGGGATGCGGCTGCATTAGCACGTGTGGAACTGCCCAGGGGTCATGTATGTTGTTATAGCCGATGGGAAAGGCAGAGACATGAGTAGAAGCGTGAGTGGATAAATTGGATAGATTATTTGGATGAGTTATGGTCTTTCGTAATTAGCGATTCTCCTTATGGGTAATGTATTTACCCATACCTTATGGGTAGCGTATTTACATCATGCTGGATGGAGCCACCGTAATAGAAGCTTCACGCAAAGTATGCCATTTATGCCCCCCCCCCCCCCCCCCCGGCACACATTTGGTAAAAACCTTTGCAGGCCTCCGTAGAAAATGATGTCACAAATGTCGAACCCCCCCGGTTACCGACGAAGCGGAAGACAATTAGGAAAATTTCGGATATTTTTTTCAAGAAATTTGTTCGAAATTTTTGGGACTTATTTTTGCATTGTATCGCATCGTTTTGATAGTTATTCCAATGTAAGTGTGACGTCACAAATTACTGACCCACCGTCCCCCACTTCCCAAACTACCACACTCCGTGAACCCCCACCGCTCTTGTGTGACGTTATATTGTTGTGTATACGGTCACGCAGCGCGCCTAAGCCATGGTGGGCTCATAAAGTTTTGTTGAAAAAATGGTGGCGTCCTCCAGACGTGATCCGTGAGCTAAAATGTCTACCCCTAACGTGTCAGTGGGGGTCATGCAGATAACTCACCTAAACAGTCTATTTACTCATGTTA
>JAHWFP010063591.1:0-10924 GCA_023313725.1 Lithobius niger
AGAACCCATTCTGGTGACAGACCGTTTAAGTGCGAAGTGTGTGATGCTGCATTTTCAGTGAGAGTGAGTTTGAAGAGACATGGTAATATTCATACTGGTGACAAACCGTTTAAGTGTGAATTGTGTGAGGCTGCATTTTCACGAATGGGGCACTTGAAGCGTCATAGTAGGATTCATTCTGGTGATAAACTGTTTAATGTGGGAATTGAAGATGATAGTATTCATTCTGGTGACAAACTGTTTAAAGTGGCGCTATCGCTGATTGAAAGTAGCCAGAATCTGGCAATATCTAGCGCTATCTAGTACTATCTAGCTCTTTCTAGCTCTTGCTTGCATCAAGCTAATGAATACACGGGTCCACTACCGCACAAGCGCCGAGCAAGATGGCCGGCCTATCTAGATTCCGGCGCGTGAAGTTCAGGTTGACAAGTTTTTGGTTGCGTTTCTGATGTTATGTAGTTAGCTGCAGCGAGCGCGACAGCGTGAGCGAGGTAGGGAATTTGGAAAAAAACTGTCATCATTTTCGTGAACAGTGACCTTGATTTACCCTTTACACCAATGGAGAGAGCACAACCTTCCACATATACAGATCGATGGTGGACGAGCTTGAAGCCGCTGCGGTAGTGGCCCCAAATGCACAACGGCATTTCTTTTAACGCAAAAAACTAGCCACGACCTACTTAATTATTGAATGAAAATGTGACACATCCTCATGTACCTGGGAGCAAGCTGTAAAGGTTAACAATATCACTGCCGTTCGATGGCGCCTAGGGATAGATCGATATTAATATTGATATTGGTATCCGTATCGGATCTATATCGTTATTTATTTACCGATATGTTAGCCGATACGACGAACTTCTGTGCGCGCTGGCTGCTCAGCCCAGCTTGAGAGAAATCTTTCCTGCGTAGCATCGCTTGTAACTCATGAAGTCATCTGCACATCAGCTTAATGAATTAAACGTGCAGATTCAGGGCGGATTCTTGCAATTAGGATTATCTGCAGTGTGTTTACGGTCGAGGGTACACCCGATACCACTACTGATAAAAAAAAAATTTATAGAAATTTACTTTTCTTGTATACCATTTTAATATGAATGATGAAATACGAGTTTGATATTCTGAGCCGTTGATTTTTTTTAAAAATATGTATCGATATCGGTGTATCTGTATCGGATCGGATTGGGAGAAAACAATCGGTATCTGATATGATCGGTATTTTTCTGTATCGGTTGATCCCTAATGACGCAATTGTATTTTCATTTGGTTTTCAATTGGTGATAGTGCCACTTTAAGTGCGAATTGTGTGAAGCTGCATTTTCATTGGCAGGGAATTTGAAGCAGCATAGGAGAATTCGTTCTGGTGACAGATGGTTGTAAGTGCTACATTCTCATGAATGGGGCATTTGATGCAGCACTGTAGAATTCATGCGGGAGAGAATATATAGAGATCAGTGGTCATGCACGTTGTCTCCTGATCTCCACAGAACTCAAGCAAGTATTAGTTGTTGTACTTGTCATTGAACTGTATTTATTGGAATTCATGCACAGCATTATTATGTATGTTCGTGAGTTTGTTGACTCAATTTGATGCGGATCACAGAACTAAGCTATTAATGATTTTCGCTTGACCTTCAAACTGAGAACTCACTTCTGGTGTGACGGATAGAAAAAACTCAAGAAAGAAAGACGATCGAGCACAATTGGATCAGATTAATGGGACCTAGGACGACTAGGACAGCCAGAACGAGGAAGAACGCTCCACAGAAAAATTTCGTATTTGCTGATACAGGGATTGATGTAGGCTACCATATGAGCAAGTAAAAAAGTCGGACCCAACTTTCATTTGTAGGAGTTGCAAACTAGAACATAAGGTCGCTGCATTGACTGAATTAGTGGGACATCTTGTAGAAAATAATGAAGAGCTTGAAAATAAATTCCAACATGTTTAGATTTGTAATACACTAAGCAACTAGTTAACCATACTAACATTAGCCAGAAATAGAACACCCACTAGTTAAAACCAGCCATTTTTTTGCAGCGCTAGAAACTATTGCACTTCTCCATTAAAATTTGTGCAAATCTCGCTTTAAAATGTAGTGTAGGCTTCATTTTTTTTAAACAGCTTATAATACTTAGGACTTAGCCCAAATACTAACGCAAAAAAAATTGTAAAGCATATTTTGGAGGGAAAAAATGGCAAATTTATTACAAATCAATAAAATGTGAAATAGTAAACTGACTCTGAGAGCAATTTTGACCAACTTTATTTATATGCTGAAAGAGTATTTTTTTTTTTCATAAACATAATGATCTATTTGGTTTCCTTCTTTACACCAAAAATGAAGCAAAAATATACGAAACATTCTTTTTAATTAAATAAAATTGCCGAGTCTATCGGTAGTGCATTAATCCCGTTCCAGAGTGGCTGCTCTGCTTGGCAGCTTCCTTCTGCTGAACAAGACCTGTTTTGTAGAAATGGGTGTAATCCCACAGCCGTAATTATTTACATCCATGTGGCAAACTGTTCTTAATTAAAACCGTGAGGTAGTTGTTTCTCCTTCGTATGGGCTGAAAAAAAATGCATTTTATTTTCCGTTATTTTCGTTGATTAGTATTATTCTCAGCCAAAGTTTTTGCCGAGGACGGGTCTAGAGCAAATAAGTTATATAACAAGCCATAGATTTTTGCTCCCATGCTTGTTAGTATATGGCTACTTGTTTATCTGCGTACGCAACAAATTTTATTTTGACATGTTCAATGTGGATTGAACCCATCTATTACTTCTCTAAATATGCTAAAGTTGAAGGCATTGTACGGCTTTTGTTAACCTTTTCAGAGGTAGTTTCGCAGGCAGATGATTCTGGTACTAGGCTATAGTTATACAGTATAACCTCGTTAATAAGAACTCGGATAACAAGAATTCCCGCTTAATAAGACCTTTTTTCAAGATTTTGGTTGGTCAGCTACTCAGTCAGCACTAAATATATACGGCTATAACGAACTCTGTTAATACGAAAGTACGGATAAGAAGAACAAATATTTACAATTCTAGCTTATTTTTACGAATTTGCTGTTTGTAACAGTTTCTTTTTTCTCCCCCTTGAATTTCGTTTTGTTTTACGCAAAACATTAATCTGTAGTTGACTCCATCTTGGGAAGTGATAAGAGTTTTGTCCGTTTGCGCAAACGCGAAGGTCAAGGACGAATGAAAAGAAAATATCGTATACCGTTAAGTTACATTTTATTAAGTTGCAGTCCAATTTCTCTCGTCCGTTTAATAAGAACTACGGTTAATAAGAACATTTTTAGCAGTCCCCTTAAAGTTCGTATTAAAGAGGTTTTACTGTGTCTAAACTTGCCGCCCACTCATTACCACTTTTCCTCACTGAACTACGCATTTAAGTAATGCTTTACAACGCAAGGTTAAATTTATTATAAACTTAAACACTTTAACAGCTACTTGATTGTTCTGCACAAGCACAATCAAGCAGATTAATAAATAGTTAAACCGTTTTAATATTTTACCATCTCCTGGCAGCAACAATGCATGTCAGAGGAGGGCTCGCACAAAAGTGAGTTGAATGGCTTAAAATGTGCACTTGTCATTTGCAAACGTGGTTAAACATTAAAATAACTCATTAAATCACACTTGTTCACACTACTAATCCGATCGCCTCCCGAAGTAGCGTAACTGCTATACTCACAACAAAAATACGCAACACCAAAAAGTCTGTAAATCTCGGGCGAATTTTCGGTGGCCAATTTTCTGCTATCATCTTCAGGCCAAGCCCAGAGTTCTGTTCACAACAGAAACTACAAACGTGAATGGAAAATACAAATTTGAATATGGCGATTTTCTCAGTGGGACTTGGCTCCTAAAAAGCAGCACTAGCTGTTGGAGGTAGTGCCCTCTTCCTGTGATGTTGTAAGGAATGGTTTCCACTGGATTTCGAGTTGGTGTATCAAGTCTGGGGTGGCAAACTGCATAATTTTTGGGTATGCAGGTGCTTGCTCATTTGGCAGTGGAATTTTGTTTTCTTTGCAGTGTAGAATAGAAAGGGATTCCAGTGCTCGCAGATGATCTTCTTTTCCAGAGTTGGAATGAAGATGCACTTTCGTGCTTTCCCAGTCTATGCTGTGTGGGGTCTTAACACTGTGTGCTGCTATGGCGCTTTTCTTCTGGTCTGCGTTGGCTGTTGGCTGCATATGCTCCGGATTCGTTTACAAACTCTGCGTTTTGTTTTTCCCACGTAGTGATGTCGATCTGTAAGACGTAACTGCTAGATGACTTCTACAAATATGTACGTAATAAGATCGTTGAACGCAAGACTACTACTTTTAAGAGAGACTCAAACAATCACTTTAAACTTACGATGCACGACGCTTATCATTGCTGCGCTGCTAAGTGATCTGCAACAATAGGACCTCTATAAATAAAAACAAAACCATATGTGACATTGTTGGCGATTTACTTTCTGCCTCTCCCAGAAAAAAAATTGACAAAGCCGCTGGGCTAAGGGTTTGTTTGTGGACCGTGCGCAACACGTAGAGGGGACGCGTGGCGCGGCGTTTGAAAGGAATTTTGCTGCCCATCCGTGTGAGCTTGTCTGTTTATGTCAAAAGCTCATGCGGGAAGGCACGAGCGAATCGTTCATCCCGCACGCGGTCCTCCGATCTGTTTGGATTAGAAAAAAGCCACGCACCGTGTGTAGCGGGCCGCTGGAGCTTAGTCTGTTGAGTTCTGCGATAGGAAAATGGCGGGCCACGTACTGCCGTTTACGAATGGTCAATTCGCTGCTTACCTTCAAGCAAAAACTTGCACGTAATTTAATAATTGGTACGTGTTTGTTCTAATACAACAACCGCTAAGCTTGTCGTGCTGTTATATTGTGTGGCTTGCGCGCACATTGTATGATTCGCACAATATCGTATGTTGGCGAGTGAGTATCACATTTCCCTGGGGGGGCAGAGAATTCTTATGGACAACATTTCCCACAAAATTTTCCTACAGATTTTTCAAATTTACACAACCATTCACTATGTAGGCAAGCCATTTTTCAGTGAATTTCCACAGTTTTGTGAAATGTACTGCGAACCTCGTTCTAACGTTCTGGCATATTCTGCACCCCTGCGTTTCTCTTGAAGCTTCCACTCAAAACGGCCATAAACATAAAAGCGATTTGGAGGCCGCGGGTACTACAGCCAACATGCGGCTAGACGTGCCGCTTGTTTTTCTATACCGCGTAGGCTATCGGCGTCCGCTTAGGAATTGGGTTTTCTCCATGAACGCTGCCTAAAGGTTTCAACTTTGAAACCTTTAGCCCAGCGGCTATGGCATTTTTTTTCTAGCAAATACAAAAGTGTATTTATTTATTTTCCGTAGAAATATTCAAATGTCAGTGCTGGAGACCAGGTCTGGAAAAGGGGGCTGGGCTGCATTGGGCTTGAGGATGCTCATTGAGTGAGCGAAACAAACGAAAATCAGCATTTGTTAGCCATCAGTGTTCCATCTAACACCATCCGTGCGTAGCACGGGCTTCTATTTATTTCATAAGGTTTAGACTTTTAAACTTTTTAAATTTATTAAGTTTTAAACAAGAACAATTTGTAATAGTTATAGGTGAGAAACGAACGGTTATCGGACTTCAACCCACGGCTGCAATAATTAGCCCGACGAAAGTATGCAAATGTCAAGTGCGGAAAACGAGACATTTTGCATAGTCGAGTCAGGACAATCATCGCATCCGTGGGTTAAAAACCGATAGCCGTTCGATTCTCACCAATAACTAATTTATACCACGGTTGGGACATCAGCTAACTTGTATATAATTAAAACGTGTGTTTTGTGAAAACTGCTTCAAGAAATGCGGTAATCAATCAGTATGTCGATATGAATGAAGGTCATCCCACTTTAGTTCTTGAGGTAAGTGTTAGATGGACGAGTCCTTTGGCAGGTAGGCAAACTGTAGGCTACACTCAAGTTTGTGAAGGGAGGGGGTGGGTGGGAGTTAGACAGACGCGTTGTTTGGCTGGTAAGCTCTCGTGTTTTCGATGCTGTCGGAGTGAATAAACTTTGATATGTGTGGCAGCAGGTTAGAAGACATTGTGCAACATACTGACAAGGTACGTAATTCTGTTTGTGCGTTTGTAGTCTGTGAATTGTTTCAAATCATATGGTAAGAGCCTAATAGGTGTATTGGTATGAATGAAGGTCATTCCATTTTAGGTTGGGGAGGGGGGAAGTTAGACGGAGTGAGTAAACTTAGTTATGGGTCAGACATGTGAGAGTTAGCAGGGATAGGATTTCATTCGGAACAATTAGGCAAGTAATCCTTTTGTACATTGTTATTGCGTTAGTTTTTCGACGCTGTATTTGGTTGATGGAGTGTGTGTTCCCGTCGCGTGATCCGGAAGCGTCAAAAGTGTGGGGTAACTTGATAACCCACACTTTTTGCGATGACGCATACTTCCCGTCACAGTTAACGGAATTTGTAGCATGGCATTGATTTAGCATGACGTCACAGCCGTGGTATAAACTCCAATCACTGCCTTAAATTTTCCACAGTTTTTTAATAATTAACAATTTTAAACTTTTTACCTTGGAATTTGTGTATTTCACCCTTTTACCTAGTAGCCAAATTCAGATTTCAACCTTTTAATGTTTTAACGTTTTTAAATTAAAAAAAAAAACCACTGACTGCCTGACTTTCTGTAAAGGTCTGGAGAAGTCTACTGCCATTCGAAATCTACTAAGAGGAGAACCACGAAAGTGTGTTATATATTATGGGTCGGGGACATGTAGTGATGCTAGTTTAAACGATATTGTTATGGTCCTTCGAGGTCCGCCTGTCCGTGGCCCCCTTCCTCGAAACCTTGGATCACCACTGATTGACACCTCTATCGGATCCATCAGTCCTCCCATCTCTGCTTCATCCAATCCTAGCCTATCTTTGTTGTCGCCAGTTGACCTGTCGACAACATGTGAAATCCACCCATCAATCGTCCCATCTAGGCTCTTTCTCCGCTGATGCTCAACATCACTCCGGAGACACACCCACCATTCTTCGGCTCTTCATAGGGAAGCTTACTTCATCCACCGCCTCCACCCAGCTTTATCCCGGCCTGAGCTCCCTTCCAGACCATAACTCTGTGCCCGCAATACCCTTTCTGTGCCTCGTCCCCATCGCCTGGAAGATAACTCGCTTTCATATCGAAATGTTCGCACTCGAAAGCCACCTTTCGAGACATTTTGTCTTTCGCGACCACGTCCCCGGTCTCTCCTCCATCGGAATGCACACAATCTGGCTTCGCCTCCATCCTCTTTCGCGCTAAAGATCTCCCTCCCTCAGACATCTTGATCTCGCAGCTGTATTCTGCCTTCTAGCTTGCCTTGGGGTACCTCTGGTCGTACTTCCTCGCCGTCTCGCTGTTGGAACTTCGGGTCCTCTGCGGCTTTTCTCCATTTGCCATTCGGCACGTCCTCGATCACTCTTGGCTTCCTATCTGCCATCTCCGTCCTTGGACACACTTCTCTCCTGACTGGCGACCAACATGCCCTCGCTTCACCCTCTTTTGTGTGACGTCATCTCCCGCTCCCAGACACCAGTCTACCTTGACCTCCTCCTGACCTCTGCCTGTCTTTAGCACCCTCAATATCCCACCCTTATCGAATCTGTCTTTCATCATGGCTCCAAAACTTCATGGTGGTAAATCCGGTGTCGCTATCGTAAGATGATGGGACCCAGTCAAAGTTTGGAAACCTGAAACCTGCACCTGTGCAGCAATTGTGTCTGAACGAAAGAGGTAACGACCCTCACACTGCATGCCAGAAGCATCGGAAGTGTAATTTTGAATCGGAACCTTGTTCAATTTGTCTCAATATTTCTCCCTCCGATTGGACCTGATCTGTGCCAAGAACAAAGCTGCTAAAATCAGATCAACTCAAATCGCTCTTCAAAAAGCTAAATTCAAAGCTGCTTCTTCGGACACTCCACCGACCAAACCAGCCCCATGTAATACCAGGAATTCGTCCATTTCGTCTGTGTCAACATGTTCATCATGTTCCTCTATTGTGTTCTCAACCAAAAACACACCGACTAAGCCAGTCGAACCACCGAACCCTGTTGTCCCGATTTCTTCAACATCCAAAGCATTGAAAACTGCTCAATCCACAACTTTACCTCCATCCAATTCATCACACCCGACAACTTCAGCACCCACAGTCTTCTCAGTCTCAAACGCTCAACCTGACAAAACTGTTCTTCCTGCAACCAACACGTTATCACCCAAGCCTGCAAATTCCGCTAACGACTCTTTTGGCCCTCGACGAATCCCCAAGTAAATCTCCCTCTTCCCCGGATTTCAGCGAGAAGACGGTGTGCTACGCAACCTGCTAAAAGAAAACTTGACCTATCTGCCAAAGAACTTTCTCGCTTAAAGAAGAATTGTGCCTCCATTTCGAACTGCTTCAAAACGCTGTACCATAAAGTATCGAACACTAAGAAAGCAATCACAGTAATGAAACTCAACATTGCAAACCAAACAGTGTGCATTAACAAACTTCGCTGCCGTTTACATTTGGCTGACCTTTATATGTGGAAGCTGTCCCCTCCTTCTGCCACTTCACGTAGCAAGAATACCTCCATCCCCTCTGCACACCGTCCTTTTTGTATACCCTATTCTCATCCCCCACGATGCAGACCTAAAGTGCCTTGCCAATCCAAGTCAACCCTGACTTTTCAGATTTTGCCAATTCATAGCTTAAATGCTACACGCCCTGCTCCTGACAGCAAGAATATACCACACAGTCATAAAAAATCACAAATGCATTTAATTTTCAAGGGATAGTTTTCCCCCTTGGTCACCTGCACAAAAGACAAATGAAGCATTACAATGAGCCAAATGAGAACACACGGTTCTAAAAACCTACACCAATACTTACAATAAAACATATACACAAAAGAGTAACACCCTTTCACCAAACGTTCAATTGCTTCCCTCCATCTTGGAAACACGCACTGTCATAGCTTCCAGACTGATCCCACTCGTCCGCCTATCCCGATGCCATCCAACGATCTCGTAGGTCCAACAGAGTTTCTCCCATACTGGACTCAGGAAAATTTGAATACTCTGCCATAGTCAGGGAGTGGATAGATGCAAACCAGGAAATGCCTCCAGAGAAATTCATTATACGTCAAGTATTGCAATTCAACAATGCGACACATATTCAACCCTACAAAGCTGAAATGCGCAAACTAT
This sequence comes from Lithobius niger, assembly GCA_023313725.1. Classification (NCBI taxonomy): domain Eukaryota; kingdom Metazoa; phylum Arthropoda; class Chilopoda; order Lithobiomorpha; family Lithobiidae; genus Lithobius; species Lithobius niger. The sequence goes on from JAHWFP010063591.1 coordinate 9,262, forward strand.
CCGTAATTCGCACCCATCAGCTTCCATTCCTCGACTGCCGTTCCCATGCTAAAAGCTACTCTTTCTTATTACCACTGGAAAACATACATAACCTGTTAATTTCGCATTCATTGATCCCCAATGGATGTCTCCCTGGAGGTTTCTTAGTTGCTTGTAGCCGCTTGCTCGGGAACCCTACTGCACATGTGTGTCACAGTCCTCTATAAAAGCAAGAGCGCGGCAGCTTTCATCATTCATTTTCCTCCAGCGAAAGTCTCCACATCACTCTGTCTCCCGACCTGCTTTCGCCCGAAAATTGAATTCTTCTGCCGCACCATGCCGATGACGCCGCCTCTTAACGAGGATCTCGTCAACGCTCTCGCTCATGATGCTGCTCACTCTTAGGTTGTCGTCGAAGATCAGCTTTCGGACGCCATCCTTCCAATGGACCCCTTTGAACTGCCGGCATATGAAGAACAAACACCGCTTCAAGCCGGCCGAGAAACACCGAAGATCCCCGATCTCCAAATCCTTGAGGACGAATACAAGCAAGCCAAAAGGAGTCTCCGTCATGCTGCCGAGACTCAGAGCCGCCGCTCTCCGACGCCCCCACTCGAGCTTTTGTCATCATCCTCTCTGCACGTTGTCATCATCCCATGACCAAGAACGAAGTAGATTTACTGGTGCAAGCCGCCATTAACAAGCTTTCGTCTGCCCCTCTTGCTCCCCCGGGGTCTTGCTCCTCCTCAGTCCTCCGGGAACAAATTAGCAACTGGGTTGCGTCTACCACAAGCCTAGACAGCAGAAAGCAATCCCACTCTTCGACTCAACTAGTCTCAACGAAGCCACGCCCTGCCACCGGATTGGCTGATGGCCACCGCTTACGCTTCCGAATTTGAATCTGCATTCGTTCGGCGATCAACAGCGACACATCCATTTCCCGGACGATGCCAGCAATGATGATCCAACGATCCCACTTGCCCAAATTCTAAAGACAGTAGAAGAAACAGTCCCCGACTGCTTCCTATATAAACCAACTCAAACCGCCGATGCACCCGTCATTAATCGAGGACTCAAGAAAGGCTTCGGATTTGCCCTCCGTGACCGTGATACCAAACCCCGCAACTTATTAGGCCAATCCACGACACTGCTGACTTGCCTTCTAAGGAACGGTGGCTCCCTTCTTGGCAAAGGGGAGGCCCTCGAACTCGACAAAGACCCTCCACCACCACGACCAGGGAAAGAAACAAGCTTCCAGCCTCTGGTGATGGATCCACTAATGGCAAAAATTTCGACTCGTACCCCGAGTGCGAATTTTTGAATGCCGAAGTGAAGCTCGACTTCTGGACAGCTCTCTACATTCCCCGGAAACCCAAAGTTCCAACCCACGTACGCTATGAAATCGACAAATGGCTTCGACTCGGCCTCCGGGCCACCTCTCAAGCTGACGTCTTGAACACGGCAGTCAACGCACTTTGCGGGAAGCTTTCGTCCGACTTCAGCTCTGAAGAAACCAAGAAACTCTCGGCACTGATTTCACAACTTTTTCCACAAAGCATGTTTCGCCACGTATCATTCGATGAACTGGGCAACAAAGCCGTCTTTAATAACGTACTTCTCTTATGAGACATTGCGTAAATTAAGCCGGAAACCTGAACGACTCGACCAAGCACTGGCTACGCAA
>JAHWFP010063593.1:0-27583 GCA_023313725.1 Lithobius niger
GTGAATCAGTCTTCAGTCTTCGTTCAGTCTTCCTTCAGTGAATCAGTATTCAGTCGTCTGTCAGTAGTCGGTGAATCCTTCGCCCGGCCTACAACTGCAAAAGTCACGATACTGAATATTTCTTGGTAAATAATTACAGATTCAAACCTATTTCCGTAGGCCATTTTACTTTCCTTCCTGCAATTATTTGAAAGTTTATTAGTAAACTTTGTAAAAATTATTAGTAAACAGTCAAAACAAAAGATGACTAGTTCGCATTTCGCATATATTACGATTCTGATACCCTAATACCCTATAACTACGGACATTTACATTAACTTTTGTTTGATCAATTTGTGGACAGTTTTTCAAGTACATGACCTGCATTGTTTATCAGTGAATTTTCATTGCCTGGCACTCCAGGACCCAACGCAGAGGCCAAACCAAGTAACGCAATGGCTACAAATTAGCGGACTAATCGCATTATGTGTCACGTTGCCTCGTAACTGTCTGTCGATTTTGTCTGCTGAGGGAAAAGACTCCACAGAATCCAGAGAAAGACATGGCGCCACATTGGAGATGGGTCGGCGGGTCGTTTGTTTTTCTTTGGGGCATTAATTCGTTCGCCGTGTGCCTTCCAGTCGACTGCTCAGTCCGTCGCATCGTCAACAAACTGAACGTCGGTCGTGCGTTTCCGTAAAGCGGTGGTGGGGTAGTAGGAGGTTGTTTGTCGAGGGTGGGGCTGGGAGGGGGTTAAGAAAGGGGTTAGTGGGTGGTTGAAATTGGGGGTTGGATGGGAAGGGATGGGTCTCGTGTTTGGTTGGATGGATCTACACAGGGAGGTGGGGTGGGGGGGGGGGACGGACAGGGGATGGGGATAGGAGGGCGCGTCCGTGGCTGGTGGCGCGGTCTGGATGGCATTGTGATCGCGGCCCAGATAATTGTATTGATGATGCTCCTGCCCACCACGCGCTTTCGCTTCACGTGCCTCGTGAATCTGATGTGTGCTACCGGAAGTACCGCATTCCCGTTCTTGGGCGTTGCCATGACAATATCAATTGGACGGACGGACGAACGGGAAAAGATGGAACGGAGGATGAGACAGAAAAGACGAGACGGCCATGTTGGGGACAACAGTCGCCGAAAAGAAAGTGAAAAAAAAAGTAGTAAAAAAAAAAGAGGCAAAGGAACAAAATGAGAAAAGAAAGAAAACACAGTCGATCTAAACAGTGAAAAGTTGGAGAACAGAAAAGAGCTGGAACTGTTTACTAACAACTGAGTCGTTTTTGGTCGCCAAGCCTCTTGTTCCCTTCCTTCTTTTTCTCCAAGGACAAGACTTAGTTCATTGTGAATACACTGGTATAAGAAAATGGAGTATTCAGACTTGCTTCTTGTTAACGATGTTCTCCTTCTTTATACAAAAAAAAAAACTCGTATCACTTTAGAAAAATTGTAATTCATGTGTTTGTGCAGTTTTCTCTTTTGATTTTTTTTTCTGTTGCCCCTTTAGCTGCATCTTCTGCATTTTTTCCTTTGCAGCTCTTTAGCCCTAACTTCTTAGTTTGTTTCTGTACTTTGTGTTGTCACTCCATTTGCCCCCTCTCTGCATATTTCGACTGGATATTTGACTGTAGCTCTTAAGGACTGTAATGTAATGTTGGCCAGAATAAGGCTAGATTCATCAAAGTTATGTTTGCAAATAACCATTGTGTTGGCATGACCTTCCTTTTATATCTTGCCTTAAATAAAGATAAACCACAAGGTAAAGGGTTAACAAAGCAAAAGGTCTGCTGATCTTGTGACAATACTAACCTAATCCGAGAAAAAAAAATAATACTTTTTTTTTAATATAATAATAATGTTTATTAACAGAAAGAAAGCCTGAAACTCGGCTGAGATTGATTGTGCTGATTTACAAAAACAATCTTCACACGTATTTGGATGCACCCAGGATCACAAAATATGTCAATTTAGTACTTATAATATTAGTATACAAAAAAAATAACAATTAAAATTAGAACTATAATTAAAATTAAATTTAGAACAACTTTAGTCAAAACACTAAAAGTCAATCTAATCAGCTCAAGTTTAGCTACACTGCTAAAATCCACCTTATTCTTTTTTTCATTCCTTATCTATGTTTAATATTTCTTAGTTTTAATGGTATATTGTCAAACCAGTTGGTAGGCCTACAACATATCCCAATCCTCTTTTACCATAAAAGTTCCTCCATTGAGGTACTTTTAGTGAATCTGAAATTCTGTTTTATTTCTCAAGACTGGTTCCTTAACTTCATATTTAAAATAATTTCTTTGTTTAATATAATTATTATAAACCATTTGTGTGACTGCTATTAATTTGTATTCTTTAAAAAGCATTGTCGTATTTTGTTCCATTTTTTCCCGAAGGAATACTTTGATTGCTTATTTTGTATCTTCTGTAATTTATCAATATATCCGCACGTAGTAAATCCGTAGATGCTACAGCTGTATCTAATTATTTAATTTATTCAAATTTCAGACAGAATTCTTTTTGAACCAATATTTAGGAAGTCTTTAATTTTATACAACATTGGTAATAATTTTCTAATTCTTATAAAAATTTCCAGTTTTCATTGATTAATGATTATCAAACCAAGGTAATAATAATACCAATAATAATATTAATTATCATAATAATAAAATGTTTATCACAGTAAGCGAAAGGACACAGAAGGCCTACAAAGCACCCACGAACTCGATGCCTAAACTTTAGTTTAAAAATGTAATACCAGCCAAATCTAAATAGCATTCATAAACAAGAAAAGAAAAACAGGTTACGCAGTAACTATACCTCCATCTAACAAAGCAGGAGATGTCTATTTTTTTTATGTACGCATTTTCTTAAAAGTAGGAAGAAAAGTGGATAAAACCACGTTAGATGGACGCCTGGACGGGCGTTCCCTACATACACCAACCGATGAGCGAAAAAGTACGTCCAACAGTCCCTACGAACCTGATAAAGTCAATTTAAGAGGGTGAACTCTAGTACGCCTTGAACTTGACTTTGTGTTTACCAGTTTTGATTTTTTTTTTTTTTACAAAAGTCCTAATTTTTTTTGACTGCACGTCCACCATTTGTTTAATATTCTGGGCCACTTAAATCAATATTATTTTATTTTCGATCACATTATGCCAATAGAATTACTTCTACGCCTAATTGGTGGATACAACCATTTTTTTTTTCGGTCGATGTGGTATTTTTGGTATCAGTTGCTAAACACTCAAAAAATGAAATGAAACTGCAGTCAAAAGATAAAGACGGTTCTTGAGTTATTTAAATAGTCAAGAACCAAGGTTTATTCTTGGTCGGTAATGCAGTAAATATCTGCTATGGTGAGCGCCTTAACGCAGGTAGCCGTTGTCAAAGCAATTGGTTGGCCTTTTCCCCGAACACACCTAGAATAAGTGAAATGGACCACTCGTGGCGACCATTATGTTTACCTCCCTAATATCGTTATAGGTCGGACCAGATAGTTCACTGACCATGGGTCAAACTTTTCTGTTCCCGACAGATCAACGAACCGCGTGAGGCATAAATTAATTGCTTGTGCCTTCCCGCATCGGCTTTACATATAAATAATAATAATGATAATATGTCGTTTGTCACACTCGATGTGGTGTGAAGAGAGACGGCTGGACCGAAGTCGCTGAAGCCGGCCCCACGAACAGTTCTTTACGGAGGACGGAAGTAATGTGGGCAGACAAAACTGTGGTCTCCTCAGAAACGGTCCAACTCTGGTCCAACTCGTCGAGTCCACGTCTGAACGTCCATAAATAAACTAGTGGACATTGGTAAGTAGCAAAATTTCTCCCAGACACCACGCCACGTGCCCTCTTTAGGCACAGCGCGTGTTCCATAAACAAGCCCAGAGCTGAGGACATGTATACCGAGACGATAACGAACGCCGCCGACAATATTAACGATGGTAACAAACAATTTCCTATTACACTTCCGCTCACGGAACTCTCGTAAACATCCCCAGGTTGTGAACCTGAAAAGGTATAGGTTTGTATTGCACTGCTGTCGTACGGCTGATTATGTATCTGAACTCCTCCCTAATAATTCGTGACTCAAGAGCAGTTGTCCTACGCGTATTAGCATTGGAATTGCTACACACTACCATTCAGCACACAAAAAAGACCTACTATGCTTGCATAGAGAGTCAAATTAGATATGGTACGGAAATTTATGGCTTTGCCACTGATGCCTCCTAAACAGACTACGAAAGTTACAAAATAAAATAAAATTTTGTTCAATGAATACGGCAATTTGAAAACTTAGGAGGAGGCTTTTAGGAAAACTGAATTTCTTAAAATAAGACGGCTGAGAAATTTTGTAATTGTTTGAAAAAAAAAACTATTTTAATGATGAATAAAACATCAGCTCCGACACCAAAAATGCTTACCTGAAAAAATCAACCTACCGATATGAGGTGATCTTTGTGAGGGACCACTATGTTAAAGAACCGACAACTACAAAAGCCCAATACTTTCAATGAAATCTCATTGCGACTGTTTTAACTTAATAAAAATAATAACCAATAGAAGTGTCTAATACCTTACTTTTTACCCCAACATCTCAAAGATTAGTTTTTTTGTTTCCTCGCATCTACAATATAAACAGCTTTCTTAATATATTGTTTCCGATTATGTTTCTGATGTTGTTTCTGATATTTTTCTGATATTTTTATGCATTTTGTTTCTGATTGTTTCTGATCTTGTTAGAATTTTTATTTTTTATTTTGCTAATTTTTCGTCATATTATCAGTTTTAATAGTGTAGGATAAACGCCTAACAATTTTTAGTTCCTACCTTGCTGTCATACTGTTTTGCTGTTTAAACACGACATAAATGGGCCATGTTTTTTCATACATTTTTCATATTGTAATCGGAGACACAAGTTCATACATGACTTTGGAGCGTTTGATGAATAAAGGTACTACTAGCTAGTTGCATATTTTTTTTTTTCGAAGGCCAAATGGTGACGGTTAACATCCGTCCTGACGGGTTTTTTTTCGAATAGCTCGTCAAGTTTCTGAGTGTAAGATTTTACACTGAAAGTCAGTTGAAAGCTTGTATGCAATTGCGGCGAGGAGGCATAAATTGTAAACAACGCAAGCCCGACAAGTTGCCCACGCCTGGCACTTTAATGATACCTTAATTTTGGGGCTTAATTTTCAATTAAGAGCTGGTCTCACATGGATTAATTTTTGTCAGGTGGCTGTTGCTGTTTTTTTTTCCAACCAGTACCGCATTATTATTTTTACTCACTCGTGAAATGTGTGAAACTCTTGTTCAAGGCATAAGACACCAAAGCTGTGGCGTCGCACTGTGTGACACTCAATTGCAACAGAACACGAGATTAAAAGATAGGTCACGGGTTCAAATTCCGGACGGGCCCCTAAATTATGTGACTCTCAATTGCAACAGGATACGAGATTCACTCATCTACTGTCTATTACAACTACAAATCTAGGGGATTTTGTAGCGAGTATCGCATGTAAAGCATTAGAAGCAGTTTTGCAGGGTGGCGTTCTACCTGGTAAACCGGGAAAGTTCAGGGAAAGTTACCAAAAATCAGGGAATTTCAACACTTTCCGGAAAATCTTTCACCTATAAAAAATAATTCAGATTTAATTTTTTGCTTCTAAAACTTTCACTTTATTTCAGTTAAACCTTCACTTCCTTTTTTTTTCATTTCTGATAAAGCGAAAACTCCTTAGGCCTAAACAAGTGAGACGTTACGTGTTATACCACGCGCCATGGCTGTTTGCTGTGACGTGCATGTCACGTGACTGGGCTAGTCCAATCAGACGGCCAAACAGCCGTTGTTCTCGTTCGTCATTGGCTAACTCATGGTGACGTCACGGCAAACAGCCATTGCGCATGGTTTAAGTGAGTTTTTAGTTTTGTTCAGATTGTGGCCTTGTTCTGCTCTTTACCAATACCAATTAGGGAAGTGCAATTTTTGATGTAGCAAAGCAATTCGATATAGTTATTGTGATTTGAGTGAAATGTGAGAAAAAAAATAGAAGTTCTGTACTGCGCCTTCCTTCGATTACAAAAAATCAGGGAAAAGTGTTAGTATTGATCTGGAAAACCTGAAAAATCAGGAAAAAGTGTTAGTATTGTTCTTTAAAACCTGAAAAATCAGAGAAAAGTGTTAGTATTATTCTGGAAAACCTGAAAAATCAGGGAAATTCATCATGAGCTTTTGAACGCCACCCTGTTTTGTCTGTGCTAACCCTAGAAGTTTCAAGAGTTCAAATGGCTAGGTCGGACTCCAAAACTAACTGAAGATCTAATGCTAAACTGGTCGTATTTATATAGGCGTGTGAACAATATACTCCCGCTAAGGTAATTATAACGAGTTTTCTGTACAATGCAGTTCCAACTGTTTAAGCAGTAGGGCACGCTCCCTGCCTAGCAACTGGAGCTCGACGAACAGCGGGGTTGACAGCTAATGGACGAGTGCACCTTCGCTGCACCTAATAGCAAGGGGCACCGCGAAGTCTTCGGGTGTTCTTGTATTTCACCAAATAGCTTGTTACAGCTGTACTACTACAATGTCCTCTGTCAACTGAACGGTAATGATTGCTGCGTTACTTGGCGCGATACACTAGCGTGTGGCTAGATTACTAAGTCTTTTTTAGGTGCACAAGACTTTTGAAAGGAGAAAAGCTTTCGGCGTAATTCGCAAACCAGAGTACTAACGGAAACACTTAATTTGAAATTTTCCCGCAGACGCCAATTAATCTATATACCCCCCCCCCCAAAAAAAAAAAAAAAATAATAATCGAGGAAAGGGAATTGACTAGCCCTGCAGAAGAAAATCTACAAGTCTTTCCTAACAAGTTTGTCTATATTCTTCACATGTTCCTATTGTCGCAGCCGGGCGGTTTTGAATTTTTCTCGCTGAATTAATGTGTTTTATTTAGTGCTGGTGGCAGAGTCTTGACATTAATACTGTTACGAAGCATTACAATTTTTTTCGACAGCTGAACTGGTTAAAATATGTTCCAGTTATAGGGGTGACTTCACTGACCGCGCTCACGCCGTAAGGACAACACCTAACGAATCAGCTTTTTGCTAGCTTCTACGACATCCGATGTGTATTGCCGTGAAGTGTGTTTTCTGCATGCCAGGCTAACAGGGAAGCAGAACCAGAGGTAAACGTTCGTACAACTTAACAGAACACAACGACTGCAGTTAGACAAACCGGAAATGAAACAGAGAAGACAATTCTTTTGTTTCTTTTACCGCACAATTGTTTAAAATGTTGTTTCAATTAGTATACTTTTTTTTATGCTTGATCACACAATTGGGTCTGCCAATATGGCCTTTCTCTAAATGGTTTTAATAGTCAGCAAACGATTAAACCCATTTAAAAACTCTTCCCCTTTTCCGCTTTCTTTAGCAGTAGGGAAGACGGAGGGATAAAGGATGCGCTAAAACGTTTGTTTTTGTGCCAATTAGACATTTTAAAATTCCTTTTTGTTTTATTTTAAATTTTAAATTAATTTTATCATGTGGACCACCAATTTAATTGTGGTGGTCATCGCGAAAGAGCTGATCTTAATTGCCTGCAGAAGCTTATCTGCTGAATATAGAGTAGCACAATAGACAGTTTAAATATGCAAAGAAGCCAATCAAATGCACATATAACATTAGAACGATATTTCGGAAATAGTCCCCCCCCCCGTTATCATGTTGAAAAATTATCAATCAAGCTACAATATATAAATACACTAAAAACCAACATGACAGAGTTAACCATAGTCAGATGCAATGAAACACATCAAAAGTTGACATTTAAAAAAAACCGAGAGAATTCAATTTTCGCTGGCGAAGCAGCAAAAACGTTGGGAAAACCACCTGCAAACTTTCAATGAGTGAGAAGTCCTGCTTGCTCGACTGAAGCCCCGAAGTCGGACGCGAGTGCCCAGTGTGCCACTTTTGGTAAGCAGAAAGTAGCTGCAAGCACTGGGGCGTTAGATTCGATAGGCGTCCTGATGCCAGCTGCACATCTCTGGCTTCATCAGACCCGGGTTCGATCCTGGGGATGAGAAGTGTATATGTACGGGTTTTTCTCCGGTTGTTTCCCGCCCGTTGCACGAGGGTTTATTCCGGATACTCTGGTTTCCTCCCACATGCGGCAAAAAACAAATGTCATAATGGTGGTACCTCTTCCACGTAACATCTGCCGCTTGGGAATTTGGTGGATGGGTGCCCCCCTCCCCCGTGCATCAACTCTACATTATTTATTTATTCCTCCTGCATGGTTTTCCATTTTGTTTGCTGTTTTGCCAGCAAAATTGGGTTCTTTCGTTTAAAAAAAATAATAACTTTTCGTGTGTTTCATTGCATCTGACTAAACTTAACTTTAGCCTGTTGATTTTAGTGTATTTATATAATGTAGCTTGATTGCTAATTTTTGCTCTTGATAACGGGATGCTACTGTCCCCGAAACGTCCTTCTATTATTAAATGTGCACTTGGTTGGCTTCTTTTTATTTTTAAAGCTCATCTGGTCGCTGACTGAGAAGGGGACCCTGGCAAAGTCCCTATCAGCAGCTATGGGAATTATTCTGGACACTTCTCGTCCCCCGTGATGATTGTAGATTTCGCGGATCAAATCACCGGGGTTCCCCACCCCTTTACTGCACTTTTCTCATTCAAAAACATCTACTAATGTTCAAAATTAAGTGGGTTGTTCTACGCAAACAGTTTGCATCAAATGAAATAAGGTTGCAAAAAATTAATTAACTTCAAAATAATACATTCACTGGTCTGCTGCTGATTATGAGGAAGCAAACATTTTGTATTAACTACTGGCCTTGGGAGAAAACATGCTGCACTAATCTGGGAAAGATAGAAAAGACAATTTTCCCGACTGGGACTCGAACCGTGGACTTCCCGTTTGCTAAATGGGCGCTCTAACAAATGTGCTACCGAAGTAAGTTGCGTTCCTTCCTTGTGTATATTTGTGGTCTTTGTGTCACTAGTTAGAAAAATTGAACAGCGATTAAGCTCGGATGAGACCTGTAGCCAGGGTCCGCCCCGGTAGCACAGTGGTTAGAGTGCCCGGCTATTAAGTGGGAAATTCTAGGTTCGAGTCCCCGTCGGGGCAGTTGTCTTTTCTTTTTTTCTCAGATTAATGTATTTTGTATTGTCACAAGGCGAGTCTTTAATGCACACTGTTTGTTTCGTTAAGAAATCTTCGTAACATTGCTTGTTTAATTAATCCTTTAATTTTTTCTTCTTGGCCAACTTATTTGTTCGGCTTTGCATCTCTTCTGGACGCTCATTACCAAACAAGACGAAAATCCAAATGGGCTCGAGAAGGGTGAAATAAATATAGATGCATGTGTATGAAAGTGTGTGTTTATATGTATATGTCTGCGTGTTAAATATTGCCTATGGACGTTGCCTTTTGGCCAAGCCTGTATAGCTCAGCGTAGGACTTCGGCCTTTGGTTTCAAATCTCGTGAGTTCTATTACCCGCTCAGGCAGTCTGACATTCAAGCCCAAAGGGCAACGTGAATAGGTTTGCATCTGTATTTATTTGACGCTCATTGTACGCACGGATTCCACTAACACTTTTTATTTGTATTCTTTGCTCACGGAATGCGAAGCTTATGTACGTTCATCGTTGACCGGTCTGCGGTGGAAGTAATAGATCATGTTAAAAGTAAACTGTGGTGTTGTGAGGGTTGACTACATAGTCGGCAGCTGTTTGCCGTTAAAAAAAAAAACCATGGAAACTTGCAGGGCGGCGCTGCGTAACTCTCTGCTCCCCCCCTCCCCCCCCCCTCCCCCCTCACTCCAGTCTCATTCGCCCCAAGCCAGCCGGCCATGGTGTCTGAAAAGTCTGTAAGTACGAGTTTTAGAACGAACGCTGTACGAGTATTACAAAAGGGAAACGGACGGGGGAGACGGAAGCCGTGCGCGAGGCACGCGGGAGCGAGGAACGCCAGTGGAACATTTGCCATGCAGAATCGGAAACCAGTACGGTGGGAGGGCACGTCAAGCGACGTCTACCACACCCATTGAAATTCAAATTTACGTCCTCAATTACACGCCGCGATTTCTTAATTCGAAAATGCTTCGTTATAACGGGGAAAGTGATGCATCATCTGATTCGGAGGCAAAGAATGGTTTAGTTGAGCTTTCGGGTGTAGGATGGAAGGGGGGGGGGGAGCAAGGTGGGATGGGTCCGGGTGGGAGGGGGGGGGTGGAGCTTATGGCATCGTTCCTCTATTAATGTGAATTAGAGATAAGGGTGGGGTGGCATAAATTCAGCAGGAGGATAACTTGCTGTCACGAGGGGCTGACACCCCGTGAGCCCTTCACTTAAATGATGTGTTTCGCTATATTAATAAAGCTGGTGTTGTAATGAGTGCTCCCTGTGCATGTACGAATGCGTGCCCGATCGGATTCCATCCCCCATCCAGCCCCCTTCTCCCAACACATCAGAAATGAAGAGCGCTTCCACACACACATTGAAGTCATGACGGAACAATCGACTAAATTGTATCGGTTTCCCGAATGACTCGCTTTTAGACTCGCCGTCGTCACCGATGCAACACGACATAAAAGATTCCCGTTGAGGTTGTTCGGAATCGTCAATAGATGAATAGACATGGTTTCTTTGTAAGAAGAAAGCTAGCTTTCCCATCGAGTTTCGTACAGTAGTGATTATGGTTTTTGTGTTCTTGCATATACATGTTCAAACACAAACCTCCTCCTCCTCCCCCCCCCCCACCACAAACACATGGTATGTTCTTGAAAACGAGCCCTTCAACGGCAGAACAAAGGGTTCTTGCGTCTTCATAGAACAAGATTTTCGCTGCGTTACAGAGAAATACGTTTTAAAGAAAGTCTTTTCACGATACAGACCCGCACAGTTTCTTCTTCTTCTCTTCACGAGGAGGCTCCTCTCCTTTCCTTCATGTTGACGACCGACTTTGTTCGAAATTGCACTTCACTCTCGCTTTCTCGTCTTCTTTCATTTTCTTTCTTTCCATCTACTCCTTACTGTAAGTTGAGGCTTTTGTGCGAAAACAAAACGCAAGAAAAAGCACTTTAAGGGCCGCAGTCTTTCCCTCTCTTGTATGAGAAGCACTTGTGTTCTGATTAGGCGAACGAAAAACCAAGGAAAAACAGAGTGCATTTCTTATCTTCAATGATAAATCAGTTTTTAAGTGGTAAGGTCAACAATAAACAAATAAGCGAAAACACAGTGAGGTACAAGAAGATGATTTCCGTTTTGAGAAGGTTGAGTGATTTATGTTTATGAATGAGATCGCTTACGTAGCTCGATTGGTGGGAGTTACTTTCAGCTGTAATAAATACCCCGAGTGCTACTGTGAAATCGATCATTTGTGTGTTTTAGCACGAAAGTGGAAAGGAGTCGAGTGTTAAAACGCACAAAAATGTAGATTTCGTAAAGCACGAGTGGCATTCTCTTTGAGAATTTTTGTTTTCTTTCCACAAATTGAATATCCATTGTAATTTTGATTTACGGTTTCGATTTCAGACTGCGATTTTCGACACAAATTAATTTCGATTTATGATGTTTTGTTTTGCGATGTTTACAATAGTTACGATGTTTCCCTCTATTTGGAGCAGTGATACTTCCCCCATCGCATTTCGTCATTCATGGTGTCCCTCAGGGATCAGTTCTTTTACTGTTCATCCTCTATTTGAATGACGTCACTTGTAACAATAACACAGTGAATCATGAAAAATTTGCTGACGATATCAAGTTGTACTCGCCCATTATTACCGAATCTGATTGCCAACTACTCCAGCATGAAATAAATAATGTGGAATCCTGGGCAGAAAAATGGCAGCTACCACTCCCAAATGAGAAATGTTTGAGTTTCTGCGTGGGCAAAGCATCTAACCCTCACGACTACACCATTAACATGAAAAGCATGAAAACTACAACAAGTATCAAAGATCTGGGAATTTGGTTCCAGCCAGACCTTAAATTCTCTACACACTGTAACTATATTGCTATGTTGGCAAATCGTAGATCGTCTATACAACGCTGTTTCACCTCCGGCAAATTAAACACGAAACTTTGGGCATATAAAGTTTACGTTCGCCCTCTCCTAGAGTATGCATGCCAGGTGTGGTCACCAAGCCTATTAAAAGATATCGATCATATTGAGTCAGTTCAGAGACGTTTTACTAAATCGCTACCGGGATAGAAAAGTAAAACCTATAAACAACGTTTGTAACTTTTACAATTAGATTCACTCGAACTGCGTAGACTTAAGGCTGACTTAATTCTCACTTACAAAATTGTACATCATATGCTACCTCTTGATCTTCCTTTCTTTGAAATAAACACTGACACACGAACAAGGGGTCATTAAAACTAATTATTCCCAAGTTTAATCTAAACTGTAGAAAATCTTTTTTCTCTTTACGTATTGCCCCGATTTGAAACTCTCTGCCTGACTACATTGCCTCAGTCTTGTCACTCCACGCCTTTAAGAGACTGTTGAATGAACGGTGTTTGAAAACTCATCTGCACCGCCCCGAATTTTGTAATTAGACATTGTTATTAGAATTATTTTTATTACACAGAAAGCCGTTTTTAAATTAGCTTTTAAATTAGTTTATTTATCTTCATCTTGACGATGTATCCATTGGTACTGATGTTACTTCATCAATCTCCGGCAAGTCGTTAGTGGTTTAATGGATGATCGTTTCTTGCCGTTTTGCTTCTTGAGGGCAAATGAAACTTATTATTTTATATTTTTTATTAATTTTTTGAAGTGTTGACAAATCCTACTATCTGGGTGCTTTAGTTTTTAGTATCCACCGTTGCATATCTTGCAATTTTTTTAGTATTGTTTTTACTTTTTAATTGTACAGCTTCTTTTTGGGCCTTTTTACACTGTTCACACCCTTCCCATGTCCTGCACGTTTGGCGATGCCATCGGGGACCTTGAGTCCCTGACAGGGGGGGGGGGGATGAGGCTTAATGGCGCGTCGACAGCTTGGTCATTAGCGCCAACCTCATTCACAGTGCAGTGGTCCGGGTTGCCCTGACAGGTCTAACCTTGGTGGTAAGGCATTCGTGTCCCCAAACCTCTTACCAACACCATTCCTTGGCCATTATATTGCACACTGTACTTACATGTAATTGTGGCTGGCTGTTAGTGACCTCTTGGTCCTTGCTAGGCCTATTTTACAGAATGTGCAGCTCAAGTTTGTGTGACATTCACAAAAAGTCTTAAAAAAAAGTATTTTCGTATTGTACTTCTGAAGGATAGGGAAAATCGTGAAAAAACTTAAAATTCAAAAAACAAAAAGAGTAAAACCTATCAAGGTAGGTGGTGAATTCCATTTCAATAAACATGAAAAATCCTAAATGTTCCACGAATTCATTCAGTCACTTTGAAAAAGAAATGATTCCTCTCTGAACAAGAGTCCAATAATATTCCAGTCTCGAACTTAACAAATGCAAAACTTACCCCAAATGTAAGATAAGATAAGAGTTTATCACCCCAAAGAGTTGGTACCTGGAAATGCTAGAAGGATGAATGCTATCCACCAACACCACCCCCACTAATTAGTCGTAAAAAAGAAAACAAAAAGCATGACAATACAAATAAATAAAAAAACACTGCAGAAAAGAAGTTAGGGCAACATTTTCCAGGTTTCGCTTGATCGTTTTTAGACTGGTTGAGTTTACCACCCCAGATGGAAGGCTGTTCCACGGATTCACCACACGTTATGAGAAGTGTTTCGTACAGTCCCTTCTATAAACATGGCGACATTAAGTTTAAACGGGTGTCCTCGAGTTCAGTATTAACGCGGATTTTAAAGAATGTCTGTAGCCACAATATAGGTTCTACAGCCTCGCAATATCAGAATACATTCTATATGTTGTGTAAAATACGTGATCTTGGTATGGTTCACCGGCGACCTTAAACCCTCCTTGCACTGTAGAAAAATTGTGGCACAGGCTTTCTGTCGTCTATCAACTGTTAACCAATGTTTTACATCGGGACATATCAAGACCAAAGTTTGGAGTTTTATAGTTTTCGTGCGACCCCTGTTTGAGTGCGCCAGCTCAGTGTGGTCTCCGTCACTGCTGAAAGATGTTGACTTGGTTAAATCAGTACAGCACAAGTTTACTAAGGGACTGCCTGGTTTTCGCTACATCCCTGCATCGGAGCGTTTAAGAAGGGTTGGGCTTGAGACCTTGCCGCTGCGTAGATTAAAATCAGATGTTGTATTGGCGTTCAAGGTTATCCATGGTTGCTTGGGTGTTCATCTGCCGCACTTCGATTTTAGTCTTGTCACCAACACGAGGGGGCGTAACTCAAGTTGTGCACACAGCCTTCACACCTAAATTGCAGGAAATATTTCTTTGCTGTTCGTGTGGTTCCTGTCTGGAATTCGCTCAGTGAAGTAACTGTTGCGGCAAACGCGGTTGCCTCTTTCAAAAGACAATTAAGTAAGACAGACTTGATTGAACAGGTTCTTGCTTAGATAATTACTGAACTTTTAAAATTAAATTGGGAGTGGTATTAGTGGCTCCAGCCCTTCCGCCTACCCGACCACCGCTAGTAGAGTGGTCAGATGATTATAAAATGCACTTTTCATTTTCGCTACCACTTCTTAACTGGTGCCAGCTTAACTCATAATACATTTTCACTTTCTGAATTAGTCCATCCAGTATGATAAGCGAGGATCAGTGGTAGGTGCATTAGTGTCACCAACATAGATTTTTATCACTCATCCGTTACCGCCGTGCTGGTGTCAACACACGAAACTTAAAGTAATAAACGGCTTACCTTAAAGGTCTGCGAAATTCACTTTTGCTCGTTCTGCCTCAGCGAAACCCCACTGTCGAGTGTAAATATATCCATCGTTGGAAACATGATGCTGTTGACCAATTTGACCCTCTCATCATTTTGAAAAGGCCCCGACCGTGCGAAGCAACACAAGGCTCAGTTAATGTGAGCTTGCTCTTGGGTGGGGGAGGGGGTTGAAGGTTGGGATGGGAGGGGGGGGCATTACGTATCTACTTGGGAGGCGGTGATCCTCCAGCCTCTTGGTCATTTATCGCAGTCCCAGTTTTCCAAGAGATGCTTGCTCCAAGGCCCAAAGGTTAATGCTCGTGTTATCACAACTATGTTCGGAATGAGGTATAGCGATGACAGGTCGTTTGCGAAAGAGTGAAGAGTTAGAAGTGAGTGGCCTTATGATCATATGATTGATTCCATATGGTGTGAAAGAGAGAACGGAGACCCACTCCCATTATAACCCGTAATCTATAGTAACAAAATTAGGCAACATCACAGAAGAGAGAAGTGCTTGTTGAAAAATGCTAGGAAGCAGAAGATGGAGTGGAGATAATGTTGCTAAACTGACGTATATGTCTAGAAGAGTTTAATAGGTTATGAACAATGTTGGGTTCAAGTCGATGTTCACGGGCTGATGTGACGCCTGAAGAATCATTCGCTCTTAAACTAATATCCGATGTATAAACAGTGATTCCTCAAGTTCAGTCTCGTAGTTTTAAAACTGACCCTCATTTGCAGTTAAATATAATAGAGCTTCAGTAATAACGCCATAGTGGGTACGAGGCTAGCGTCTGACGTCAGTCGTTGAGCTAGCTACAAGGGGCACTGGCTACACGTAGAAGTAATAAGATTAATGTGGGTTTCCAAGCCAGCATGGTGAGAGCGGATTTTTCGGAACTAAAAATGCTCAATTTTTTTGACTTTGCTGGCAGTTGCTGCAACTTTCAGGAAGCCGAATATATTCTTTTCCTAATTACAACCTTATGATATTTTTCGCAGCATAAGGAATTGTGCAAAAGACTCCGGTTTTTTTTACACCAGTGCCCCTTCCAGCTAGCCTCGTAACCGGTATGTCGTCATTGTCGCTGCACTGCATTCTCAATATAGTCCAAATCTTATAGGTCCTTAAGTTATAAATGTTTAAAAATCTCACACTAAAAACTATCGGATGGGATGCAATTTCATCCTAGTCTTTGCCCGCAAATATTCAGTGTCAATAAATATTTGTCATGTAGATATTCACTAAAAGTTTCCATGACCACTTCGAAGCGCTTCAGAGGGATGCGCATCGTGCCCGTGTCGCTTCCGTGGGTCTTGTAAACATCCGTCCGTGGCGCTTTCTCCATCTGGCGCTACAGAAACCGAAGCGCTTTACAAACCTGGATCGGACGTCTGAAGCGCATCGTCTTTATTTTAAATTCATCTTCATAACATGGTTGTCGATGGTTTTTAAAGTTACCCACCAATAAAACGTCAGAATCGTAAGAAAACTTAATATCAAATTTACGATGTGTAGAGAAATGGCCATTTATAAGAAGCATCCAAAACTTAGCCCATGCGTAGCCTGTGCTACTAATGTTTAGCCTGATAGAATACAAGACGGGGCTGATCACTATTTACTTAATACCGACGCACACTATAACCACTGACTTTTGAAATTTAATGTCAGACTGCCTGATCCGAGAAGTAAAGCAAGGGCTTTAAAAATTTTGACGTTACGATTTTTGAGTGAAGCGGTGACAGATTAGTGCGAAAAATAAAAACTCTAAAATGTTAAAAGATTAAAATATGATAAAAAAAATTATTAAAATAAGTGAAACAAGGAAAACACATATAAGTCGTGTTACTAATGTTAAAGTCCATTGTATTGGCGCATTTTTACGTTGATTTTTCCGTAAAACACCTTTATGACTTGGGCATTGCAGCTGGAGAATTTCACCATTCTAAATAAGAATGCATATAATCCGTTTGGCAGAACGCTAGATTTGACTGACAAAAGGCCCTAACAAGATGAACAACAACATTAAAATTTTTCATTACAGTAATAATACGTACAAAAAGGCTTGACGCTTTACTTAAGCAATGCTACCACGTTGCACGACGGCTCATGTAAGACTTTCTTCCTCGCAGATAGTGTGTAGTGGCTTCGAAGTAGTTTCGTAAAGTAGTTTGACAAAACTGCACGAACAAAGCGAGTGACATATACTGCATAATACCAACCTATTACAATGTTAAAAAGAAAAGAGACTTATCGTATTACCCATTTCTAATGATTATGGGCAGTAAAACTGGGTGTGCGCAGCTGGTGTTTCTTAGAAACAGGATTTCGGTCGCGTTGGTTTTCTGTCTGTTGTTTCCATCCAATAATTACATTTCAAAATCGATTTGCAATTCCCACCTGAGCACCAATGGATCCCATTTTGAAAAAATATCTTCACTTAAGCCTTATCGTAATTAGGCAGATACATACGAGCTCTAATGACGAATTACAGTATAAATTCTCCGATTATTTCAAGAGAGCATTGAAAATAATTATATCAGACTAAAGACAAGCTTGCGACATGTAGTTGTCATCTACAGGGCACAAATAAATACAGATGAAAACCTATTTACATTGCCCTTTGGACTTATATGTCAGACTGCCTGAGCGGGGAATCGAACCCACGACCTTAGAAACCAAAGGCCGAGGTCCTACCTCCTAGACCTTGCCATACTGACACAGCCAGTTAGTACGGCCGTGTCAGCGCGGTTTAGCGGTGGGCCCTCGGTCTTTGGTTTCAAACGTCGTGGGTTCGATTAACTAAATACGGATGCAAACCTATTTACGTTGCCTTTTGGACTTATATGTCAGACTGCCTGAGTGGGGAATCGAACCCAGGACCTCTGAAATCAAAGGCCAAGGCCCTACCGCTAAGCCAGACTGACACGGTTCGATTCCCCGCTCAGGTAGTCTGACATATAAATCCAAAAGGCAACGTAAATAGGTTTGCCTCTGTATTTATTTAACCCTCCTGAGCCGAATGGCTTTCCGTCCTGTTTAATTAAGTTTTGTCTCCAGGGCAAGGCAACAATTGTGCAAAAATCAATTTCTGTTGCACACAGACACACCGACCAAAGGACACGTGTTGGACCCTATCTTCTGATCTGTCATAAAGCTGTACCGGTGCCCTGAAAGAAATGGCTACTTTCGACCCCTGAATGGCATTCCATTCAAACACTCCGTCGTGCATGGAAACATCGCCTACTTTCAGGGGTCGAAATTAGCCATTTTACGTACGGCATTGATCCTGCAAATCTAGTCCGATTTTTTTTGCATTGGTAATGTCTCTTTCTTCCATACTTATTCCCAATTTATACTCATGGTGTGTGATGCATATTTAAGAAGCTAGTAGTTGAATGACCTTGATAACATTTAGCAAGGTCATTTATTTCTTGTCCGATCAATGGCCCCTCTTGGCCTCATCACATCAGTAGTACTTTAGCTATCAATCTGGGTCACAACTTAACTGATCACCCTGTATAACTTTTAGTTTTAGGCTACTGTTGAAGTTAGACATGTGCGAATGGCAAGTAAACAACGAAAGGCCAGCCAACGCGATGTGCTGAAACAACTCACACCGAGAAAACGGACTCGTCCACAATATCAGCTAAGGGAGAATTCGGAGAAACCAAATACCCATCCCAGCCTACTGCAACATAGCACAAAGTTAGCTTAAGAACTATGGCAGTAGTCATGTTAGGAAAAGCTACCTCCGTGACACAGAAAACCAATGCTAGGCTCCTCAATCGGCAAAATTGATTAACTCACCCCTGGAATTACGCGCGTTACAGTGAACAAAGTAGCTCACACAGTAACTAAATAAAGCAACTCACTCGTATTAACCTGGTTAAATGAAAGCAATCAAGGAAAGATTTTTACCTTATGAGAAGTTCAGTTGCCAGTGTAAAAATCACAAAGCCTAGTCCTTATAAAGACAACCACCGGACGAGTCCAACCCACTGCATACGAGCCTCTCCGCAGCAGGAGTCACGCACACCAAAATTAAAGCCTTGTAAAATGACCTACGTCACTCCGGCAACCTCGCTAACCAACAAGACGAGCTGCCAAGCATGCCTGCTGTGTTGTTTATATTGGTAAAAAAGAGAATTTAACATATCACATGATATGGGTTAACATCAAAACAAAATAAAGCATAAATAAAGATTACATTTAGTAATAAAATGAACGAAAACTTGGAGCTGTAGACGTTCAAATTCAAGTTAGTAATTTATAATTTATAACTAAGGTCAGTAATTTATTATTTAATACAGGAGAGCTGAATCAGCCACAGCCCATCGATACTTACATCACACGCGAGGCTTCCGAGGGACCCGAGGAGCAATCTACAGATAGGCCGACGAAAGTTTTTGGACAGTCAAGGCCAAAATCAAACGCGACGAGCGATATATCTCCAACGACGCTGCAGGGGATTAGGGATTTTCTCCAAAACCCCTGCACCCGCCCCCTCATTTTCTGGACTTGCCAATTTTTGGTCAACAAATGGAAATTCTGGTTGGTTGGTTGGTTGGTTTTATTTAGAGGAGCATAACTTTATACGATTAGCCACCCTCATCTAACCTACTTACTAGCGAACAAACAAAGCAAGCAGACACGCAAACATACATACGGAGCTGAATAATACATGAAGCCGCATGACACTAATCCTCTTCCGTTTCATCAACTTGGCGTGACGACCCAGGAAGATCTACAATATCAAGTTGGTGGAAGCCTTACGTTTACGCAACTACTACACCACACTGACCCCTCCATAATGTCACCTGCCGCTTTTTCAGACTGAATAATGTAAAACGCAGTTGTAACTTTCTACATGGCAACTGATCTTGGGACAATCCCTAATTCCGAATGTGATAACTCGCCCAATCTTCCACCCAGCAAGATATCCTTGATTCAAGGACGATATTTCCGCCTACCAATTTGAAATTCATCCGAACTTGACGGTGCCTATTCACCAAATGACAGTTTGCGCCGTCATCTAGCGCCGGCCATCATTATTTAGTTCTATGTAGCACTTGATTTCAACAAGAGAAGGAATGCGCAAAGAAATTTCGTTTTACACAGCAAATTGTACACGTGCCTCCTTAATTATTGAATGCAAAGTTGGCGCGTCCACTTGCACCTAGCAGCATCAAGGTTAACGATATCTCTGTCACTATATGGAGCCCTTCTAGCGGTTCAAAATCGGTCGAACTAAAGAAAAAAGCGCCCGTGATGACATTAGGCTTAACTTTACCGCTTGCTTCCTGGTGCACGTGGACGCACCAACTTTACACTCAATAATTAAGTAGGCACGTGGCTTATATGCTGTGTAAAAATAAATTGATCTGTGTGCGCCTTCGCCTGTTGAAAGTAAGGGCTACACAGAACTAGAGAGCTACAAATGGCTATAGACTGTCATTTGGTGGCAATCGCCCTTTAACTTTCAACCCACATTTTGCAATTTTGTTTTCCATCGTCAGTCCACCCGCATTAAATTCAGGCAATCCAAATAAATCCAATCCATTATTTAGGGGACATGTTTGGATCTGAGGATTGAAGAGTTCCAGGACGATCCTCCTTGATGCTGTTGCGAGCACAACAAATCTCCCGGCAGACTTCCTGAATAAACCGCAATATTTCAATACACGAGAGGTCATTTAATCAGCGATTCATTCACAAATGCAGCGTGATGATTTTAATCGCCTGTAGCTGTTCTCCATTTCACCAGTTGGTGCCACATACGCGCTCTCTACCTCCGATTGAGGGGACTTCCCCATTTCCTTTTAAGGGTACAGTTTGCTCTAGGTAATATAAGTGGACTTAAAAGACTACTACTGGAATTCCTTACACCCTTATGTTTCCAAAGACCTAATTTTCACGTCACAACAATCATCCAACTTGGTTAATGCAGTGATAGGACCATCATTATTACTCCGGTGTTGCATAGCTAAAAAACACGTATTGCGTGCACGTGTAATTAGTTCCTTTTGACCAAATCGTAATTTCAATGACTCGACCGCTGTTTGCAGTTTACACTCAAAACTGTACTCCTTTGAAGTGATGGTGGCCTCTGCAGGACATTCTAATAATGCTCTAAGGTATGAAAATCGATAAACATCAGTTGCGTTGGGATTCAACTCCACTGAAGCTTTAAATTGCCCCAAAATCATTACCAATCAACATGCCGTGCAGAAGACTCATTTCTAAGCGAGTTCAACTTGAGTGTTGATAGGAGCCGGTTTCGACTTCAAAAACTATCAATCCGCAAGAGGGGAAAATTTTTCACGTCGTTAACCTTTGCCCATAAGGAACGGTCATTATTTATGTATTGGGGGAGGGGGGTAACGGAAGAATTGAAAATGGCTACCAAATTTTTGATGATCCTCCCCTCCCAAGTGCCTGAAAGAAACGACCCCCTTACTCAGATCCAAAAATATTGTGTCGTTCACCCCCCCCCCCCCCACCGAAATAAGTGAGCATTACGCCTTTTCAGGTTAAGTGTAGACGATTTCCTCTGGACTAATCATAAAACTAGCCATATCGTTTGCTTCGATCCCACCATTGCCGTCGATCCATGATTCATTTAATTTCTTTGATTCCAAGAGCATCACAGAATTGATGTACTGAATGTTTCGACGGAAACTAATTGCACTTATTACTGACAGTTCGTTCATCACATTCCTCAGCACGCCTGCATTTCACCTACATCATTCAAACATACGAATTGTTTGTTTGCACGTTTGTACGCCTTCTCCTTTTGAAGTAATCTCCTACGAACGTGAGAGATGAAAGATTAAGCGAGCAAAGCGAAACACGCCTTGCTCGCTCAATCAACGCACCTCCGTGTGTCACAACGACAGGTTCCTAATTGTATGGCTACAACACCACCTCCTAACTGCGACTGTGGTGACAAGCCGAGATCCATGCCTTTAGGTTGGGCAATCTGGGCAATATGTTGTAATTCGATTCCAGCATGGTTTCCTTTATGTCGAGTAAGCGTGGTCGATGTTCCATTAGCTGCGAAATCCAAACATCCGGTTCAATTCCCATTCAGTTTTTTTCTTGCATGTGCTTTTACTTGTGAGGTTTGGTAGTTCGCAAAGTTGGTTGCTCTATGTTTATTAGTAATTCCTCTTTACGATTTAGACGGTTGGTCAGAGTGGCCCATCTATTTTCAACGCATTTCCTCTTGAACACTTAGCCGGACTTTTTGAAGCCACCTATTTCCGCCCAGTACTAAATTCATGAAGTTGCCGGCCGACTTGTTAACAAGAAGAGAGAAGGTCCTCAAAGTCCAACGAGGCATGGCTGCCTCCAACTTGTTCAACTGCTCCTTCCATTTATTGCGTTAGGGGGCGCCAGTGTCTCCGTCTAATCCGCACATGCGTGGTTGGTTGGTTGGTTAAGTTGGAAGGAAGGAAAGAGTAGGATGGAGTGGAGTTTGAAGCAAGGTCGGAGGATGAGAAGGGGGAGAGGAGGGGGGAAGTGGTGTCCAATTTAGCGCTGGAGGGGGTTCGGACACAGAGGCGCACGTGGCAGATCTAATTTGGCGATCGCGTTTTTCCATTACCGAAGAGAATCGCTCTGTAATGACGAGTACAACACAAAGTACTTAGCAAATTCCACGCGCTCGACTGAGCCACACTCATGTGCACTTGCTAATGATGACTAATTAATTAAATGATGGCGGCTTCAAGAACAGAGTAGTCGATCATCCGAGCGAACTTGCTGCTTCCTCCGCAGCCAACCTCCACCGCTCACCCATCACTACTAGGAAGAAAGTGGAAGGGCTAGTTGCTCCGTTGTTGGTACGCCGGTCATTGTGGGAGACAGACAGTGGTTGCGAGTTTCAGAACTTGCTGATTTGGAACCGGAAGTGGCCTTTTAGTTTAATTGTTGAGTTAAGTCACGTTTAGTCGTGGCAGCATGTTGTGAGTTAGGGGTGGTCAGACTGTTGTTGGTTTTCTCTAGTATGCTGTAGGAATCCGAAGTTCGAACAGCGACAGTGTGTCCACCAGCGAGTCCTCATAAAAGAGATTTTATAATGCGGTCCACCACATCTTTGGGGCAATTTCCGTGCGAGCTTTAACATAACATTGTAGGGCGGCACGAGAGCGGAGCTCGTGTTAAAATACCGCTGTAGTGGGGAAACTTCACCTGTATACCCTTTTACATACTGTTAGCTTCAAGGGATCGCTTGAACACTGACTGCATGTAAAACTATCTCAATGGGGTCGAATTTCACGTCGACCATATTCTGTTACAGTTCGTATGAAAGCTTATTCAAACATCTAGTAAATACTGCAGCAAGTGCGTTTTCTGATTTATTGTCGTCAGCGTGGTATTGGTCGTTCCGCACAGCTCCTCGAATTCGAATTTGGTCGGCCATTACTTGGCCTTTTTTCCTCGAACATTGTATTTGCACGTCAGGTAGTAGCACAACACATACATTCATTCAGCTACTATGTCGTCACAGCACAGCACACACATTCATTTAGCCAATATTTACAAAATTTGGAATCATTGGAACAGCAGTTTTTTAGTAATAAAAAATTGGAAATCAACTGGTACAGTAGTTTTTAAACCAGGATACATATTGTTGGCAACTGTACATGATACATGTTATTGACAATGTTTCACCTGGAGTGTATTGTTTGCAACAGTAAGCTTGTAGGGATCGCAAGAAGTGCACGTCGATTCCCATTGACTTACGACACAGTTTTTTGGTGATTGTTCCCTCAATCACACATCCCGATTTTTTTTCTCTCTTGGTTGGTAAACCTGTGCATGGCCGCGACGATGCCCGAGACTTTGCTTCAAAAATAAACAACCAACACGAACAACACCAGAACGAATGAAGAACATTAATGCTTTTCCCGCTGACGAATATTGCAAGTTAGGTGGACTTCTCGACAGAGAATAAACATCAGTAAACCTGCTAACTGAAGCCAACTAAACCCCCCCCCCCAAAAAAAAAAGGAGAAATTAGAAATATCAGTTGTTCTTCAAAGAAAGGATTTAGCTGGGGAACTGAATTTTTCAGATTTCATAAGACCTGTTCAAGTTACCAAATGCCCACTTGTAAGTAAGCTACTGGCTGGCAAGTATATCAGCAGTTCAGTAGTTTAAAATAATAGGTGTTTATAAGCGTAGAGATCCTTGTTGAGAATAGACTTAAAAAAAAATTCAACTACGTATGCACGGATGTGTGCTGTGTTCGACATGTTAGATCATTCCTGTACCGATGTTGTTGTGCTAGTGTATAGTGGTATTGGAGGGTCGTGCGGCCTTGGGTCAGGGCTTCTAATAAAACCGTTAAACTGTTCAACTATACGTAACAGAGGAGTGGTTCGATCTCTCTTCACACAGCTACATACATACTTTTGTAAAAGATAACTTTGCACAAATTGACAAACAAAATGTCGGATGATTGTATTTTTCTTTTCTTTCGCCTTTTTTGTTTGTTTCAGAAGTAGGTCGATGAGCTTGCATTGTCTCTTTAAAACTAATCTTTTCAAACCACTGGTTTTCACAAAAGAAATGAAAAAAAAATTGAAAGAAAAACGAAAGAAAACCAAAGCGTCGTCGCATGTTGGCAGAATTTGGACGCATCCATTCTTTTGTGTCGCCAAAGCGTTCCCATTGTGTTGCGATCAGACATCGGGATGTCAACAGAAAACCGACTTTATTTCATCAGATACAAATGTTTGCGATGTTTTTGGGATGTATGTGATGTTTTTGTGCTACGTAGACAGCCTATTGCTCCGCATTAAAAACGTGTATGTTCTTCGAGTTATTACTTTCTACGGTTCAGTCTTCTCATGTTGAAAGCAGTCAGATACATCAGTGAAAGCAGTGAAAGCAGTCCGATACAACAGCTACTGCGTTGGACGAAGGATGTAAAAGTTTTAATCGTTTCGTTTTGGTTCTGAAGAAGGAATCTACTTTTAGCTGGCTGACAACGTTACTTTCCGTCTGGCTACGCATCGTTGCACGGCCGTAATGATGGATCTCTTGCACCCGAATTGTTGACATTGTATGGTTGCGTGTTTGTGATGTGCCTAAATTGTAGCTGTCCCTCATGATGCTGATAGTATTGAGAGACC
The DNA here is from genome assembly GCA_023313725.1 of Lithobius niger. Lineage (NCBI taxonomy): Eukaryota > Metazoa > Arthropoda > Chilopoda > Lithobiomorpha > Lithobiidae > Lithobius > Lithobius niger. The sequence continues at coordinate 24,997 of JAHWFP010063593.1, forward strand.
TAATTTCGGACCTCAGCTGTTGATGCTATACCACGGCAAAGAAGTCGCTCTGGTGACGTCATTTATGAGTTCTCCCAAGCCTCATATCATCATGATGTAATTTTGTAATAGCCCATCGCCAAATGAGCATTCATTGTTAATAGAGTCGGTTTCGTTCTCTTGTTGTAACGGTATGTGGTATACAAATTGTCTGTAATTAATTTACGTTATCAATTCTAATGGCTCGAGCTCGCTTTGTCTTCGATCCTGTGCTCCCAACAATTAGTATTTTTTGCCACGAACCTCCAAGCTACCCACATCATAACGTAATTTCGGTTAAATCAATTAGAACTATTTTCCTCTTTGCCTTACTCCCCAAACTTAAATACAAACCCCGTCTTAACCTGTTATCAGTGCTTCACTGCGACCCTATAACGGCTAGAATTCGTGTTTTAACCAATTAATAACCCGAAAACTGTAGCAAGTCCTATAAACGCCAAGTAAGTTTCGAATCAGTGGCATTCCATTTAAGGCCCTGAGTCGCCCAAGTAAGTCAGGCGATCCTGAGTAGACTAACGTTCCAAAATGTAATAAAAACATCACACCTACTGAACTACGACTACTAACCTTAAGGCTTATTCGGTAGCCACTAAAACATATCTGTAGTGTTGGCATTGGGGAATCGAAGTCCGTATCCTGAAATCAACACAACAGTCCTTACGTCCATACGGTATGAATACTGTAGATACTGTATATGTTATCCTTGTATTTAGGATGAAGACCTTTTCTGGATCCGATTGTTCGTAATCCGAGTAGGGTAATGTTCTGAATAAATTTTAACATTAATATTACTATTATTATAAATTTAAAACTGTATAGACTTAGGTTTAAAGGTTAAAGTTGTATGAAAAGATTTAAAGCAAACTTAAAACCTTTAAAGTTTAAAGGTTTAAAGTCAACTTAAAGACCTTTTAAATAAAAAGTTTAAAAGTTCACTTTAAAAGTTTTTATAGAACTCATCTATTGTTGTAGCCGTGCATTAACCTTTCATTACCGAATGGCGGCAACACTGAACCATTGTTTAAATTCGACCAAGCATGCATTTTATTGTGCTAAATGCATGGAAAAGTATACATTTAATACTGATGAATGCACGGGAAATTGCGTATTTATTCTGATATATGCACAGAATGTTTAGCTACATTGAGTAGGCCAAAACCAGTTTCTAAACAAATACGACGTATCTGATAGTAACGTTAGAACTAATTCGACTTCTCAGCAACGCACGATTAATCTCAGATAACCATGGTGACAAAATGATCAGGCATCAACTTTCCGCCCAAGCGCGTTAAGGACCGTACACACCACAACGTCACCGTCTCCGTTGTCCGGCTCCGTCTCCGGCAAAGCAACGCTGAAAAACGGAGACCACTGCCACACCTGTCCGACAAGAACGCTTGCTGACCCCTTTATTCCCATATCCCCCAAGTAAAAGGAATGGAATCGTCCGAATGCAAAACTGTAGGTACGCATTGAATTGGGGTCATTCGTACCACTAAAACCAATATGGGCAAGTGCTTGTATTGCTACTAGTTATGTACACTTAATTTTATAATTATTCTTTTCATTTTTCGGTAGTTTTCTATGGTCGGGTGTGGAGCCGCCATCTTTGTCTCCAGCGCTGAGAGAAAGACACGTGTGGCGCTAAGCATTTTGATTGGCTGACGGACAACTCCACCGGTCCGTCAACCGGAGGAAAATGAAATATTTCGAAACGAGTCGGAGACGCAACGGAGGCTCTGCATTGTGCCCGCAGGCTACATTTGATGCACCGGACGACGGACATGCCGGACAAAACGGTGTGGTGTGGCATGGCCTTTAGGCCTAATTGCCGCTTATATTCGAAGCGCAGTGGTAGACGCAACCGTAGTACGTAAATGTTAAATTCGGTACTTAAACGTAAATAGTTGAAAGTAAATTAATAATAATTGTCATAAAACTTAGTAATATTTACGGGCCGTATTCTAAATCTAAGAAACAATCTTTTCATTAAAAGTGCAAGACGTATTTACTTCGGTTGAGGCGCCGTGACTGGTATTAATACAACAATAGTTAGCTAATTTACTAATTAAGCTAATTAATTAGCTAAGTTAGCTAATTAATACAACAATTGTAGTAGTTCCTACAACAATAGTTAGCTTTCACAGGCTACTTCTGCAAGTTTGTGATAGATCGTCGAGAAAGCAAAACCACTTCGGAGGCGGTATATTATCGTTTCAAATGGCACTCGAGTGTATAGTTTAAGTATCGATAAATGTTCCCAACCTCTCGCTGCGTTCAGAAGCTGATAAAAACACCTTACGAAAGTGGTCGGTATTTTTTTCAGCTTCGGAATGTAAGTGGGGTGGAGAACATTCATCGATAAAAATAATTACGCCCTCGTGCCATTACTATACTGAAAAAGAAATCGCCAAATTATGTATATTTATTGAATTTAGTGCTGAAATACATTTATTAGTGCATCGGGCTGTTTATTTTCTGAAATGGACAACCCTCAGTCTTGTAATACTGAATCACTGTAAACATGGTGTGTTTATTTCAATAATTA